>JAIWWG010000100.1:0-105311 GCA_025435555.1 Chytriomyces cf. hyalinus JEL632 | reverse complement strand
TCTTGATCCAAGTTTTTGAATGCACTTGCGATTGTGGCGGATGTACAAAAAATGTCAACCAAGATGCCTCCTGTAGAGATTCCGACGATGGCTACTTTGTCTTGTTGGTAGTAGCACCCGGAGAGCGTTTGTACACTTTTGGAATAGATGCAGTCGGCGAGGATCCAGATGCACCGGTTCGTGAGTAGGATAATAGCGCCAATAGCAACTAAGCGGTGTTTTTGAGAAACGACCCATGTTTTGTAGAGTAGAAAGATGGAGAAGCTTGCAAAGAAGGTGTGCATGCATATTTTGAAGGCGATGGACGTTGTTTGGCAGTCTGTCGTGGCAAACATGGTGCTTACGTAGACTGGGGCGTATACGAGGGACAGCGTGTTGGCGACTACCATGATGGCTGGGACTGGGGTCTTGCTTTGGTACAACTTGTGGACCGAGAGGATGAGACCCTTCATTGCGTTCTCAAATGCCATTGCGCACAGGAACGTGGCAAGCAAGACGGGAGTTTGGATGGAGGTGGATGCCATTGGAAGGTAGAAGCTGGGCGTGTCTGTTTCGCAAATATGCAAGAATGGAGACGACTCCTTTTATGCTGTCATTCTTGTCGAATGAAAAATTGTGATTTCGGTAAATTCATGAACCCATGAGTAAAAGCACCCGTTTCATTACGTCTCTTTCTGATTAGTAATATTTATTTGTTATGTACAAAACGTTAAACATATTTTGAAGGCATCAGGATTCGATCAAACAGCCATCCAGAAATACTCGAGATTCAGTGCTAAAGCGTACGTGTCTGTCAAAGAGTTTCAGTGCTTGCTGCGAAAGTGCGGTGCTGTATCAGAGAGTACTTGAACGAACGCAAGAACAGTTCAGAGCAAGAGCATACATACATAATCTCTCGTACTTTTGTCCGAAATGCACCAGCAAATACGATCCGTTCCAAGTCCTTCGAATGATTCGTCCAGAAGACGGAATGTTTGTGTGTGAGCACTGCCAAGTTGTTTTCGAGCAGGAAAAAGGAACCAACTTTGAAAACGACTTGTCAAGAAGGTAAATCTTTATCAACGATTGCAAGAGCAAGTCAAGAGTGCGCAACCTGCACCTGTTGCAGTTTCATCGTCCTTTTCATCATCCACAGCATTACGTTACCGCCTCAGAATTTCAATGTATTTGGAAAACGCGGGAAAGACTTTGGTGACGACACTGCGAATAAGAAGCAGAGGCCGAATGAAGAAGACAGCGACGACGACGAAGTGTTTGAAGAAATGTAAAAAAAGCTGTTTGCTGTTTTTGGATTTCGAAAATGATTTCGAATTTTATTGGATCAAAAACGAGTATAAATTTTCCAACCGCAACATGGGCAATCTCCACACAGAACAACAATCAAATCATGACAGACACCACCAAAGAACACGTGAACTTGGAACGGTGGGAGTCTGCGTGGCAGGAAGGCCGCACTGGATGGGACCTGGGCGATGCCACTCCAGCGCTTCTGTCGGTCCTTCAGTCGCATGAATCAGTTCTCTTCCCACCTTCAAAGTCGCAATGGTCTGTGCTCATTCCTGGATGCGGGCGAGGATACGATCTTGCTGCATTCGCTGCAAAGAAGGGTGTCTCGGCAATTGGGCTTGACATTAGTCCAACAGTATGTCTCTTTCACGTTGTTGCGCGCGTTTTTTCGCGCTAATACTGTCACGCAAACAGGGAGTCGCTGAAGCAGACAAGGAATTACATCAAGTGCGGGGTCTTTCTCGGGAAACTGTGCAAGTTCAACTTGCCGACTTTTTCGAATTCAGTCCTTCTGCTCCGTTTGACATTATCTTTGATCATACGTAAGACTGTTTCTCACTGTTCGCGTCGATGATTCCGTGTACTTAATGGCTTGTATCCCAACCTCAACCCCCCCCCCCCCCCCCCCCCCCCCCCCCCCCCAGGTTCCTGTGCGCATTGGTGCCAACGCTGCGATCTGCGTGGGCGAAAACAATGAGCAACCTTGTCAACAAGGGAGGCCATTTAATATGCCTCATGTTCCCACTGCGTGATGCCGATGAAAAGGGGCCACCGTACGCGTTGTCTGTTGAAGTGTACAACGAATTGCTGTCGCCCAACTTTAAGCAGATATTCATTCGCAACGTTCAAGAGTCTGAGAAACCGCAGGTGGGAATTAACCGAGATGATTATGGCGCGCAAAAGATTTCCGTTTGGGAGAGATTGTGAACAGAAGACGGGGGAGAAGGATAAACAGTAAACAAATAAAAAAAATTCGGAAATGGCGTTTGTAAAGAGCATGGCGACAGACGCCCAGTTCAACGAGACCATCTCAACGGCTGCACCGACGGAACTCGTTTGTAGCTTTTTTGTATTTGAGTTGCATGCCGTGAATGCGTGTGAACTAACCGACGTTCTTTTGTGCAAGGTCGTCGCTGACTTTACAGCCACTTGGTGCGGACCCGTGAGTGTGGCTCTCGCATCCCGAATTATATTCGCATCCGTCTAAGTGTATTCTTTCAGTGCAAGGCAATCAAGCCGCTCTACGCTGAACTCGCTTCAAAATACAAACACGTTACTTTCGTCACAGTCGATATCGACCAGTTGAAGGTTTTTTCTTATACTGCATACCAGTCGTTCGTTAATGTGGACGAAATTGCTGATGGGACGCAATACGTATCTAAAACCAGGAAACTGCTGCGAAAAACTCGATTCAGTCTGTTCCAACATTCCATTTTTACAAAGGCGGTGAACTCGTGGCGAGTATGAAGGGAGCTGATCCCCGTCAATTGCAGGTACATGAACTTTTATTTTTGTTTCAACCAAACTTGCTTCTTGAACGCGTCCACAAATATATTTTTTTCGTGCATGTTTTTTTTCCAGACACTTGTTGAACAGCATCAAGGCCCGAAAAGTGAGAACTCTGCGGGTCCTTCTGTCGGTCCACATGTTTGTATAAAGAGATTTTTTTTTCACGAAGTCTGTGCTTGGGACCAAAATACCTATCACTTTTTTTTTCCTCAGGGCAACCTTGCACAGTTTATTGACGCGCGACAAATCGAATGCCTGAACCAATCAGATGACCATACGGTCGCATGCATCTTTGGAACAGATGCGAAGCAGTTTCTGGAGTCTGACGTGGACGAACAAATCATTCTCGTGGTTCCGTTCAATCAAGTTGTCAAGTTGCATTCGTTGATCATCTCTGGGCCAAAAGGTTTCCGTTCACTGTATTATATCAGCATCCGTGATAAAAGTTGCTGAAGCCACCAAAACAAACCAAAAAAAAACTTACAGACAAGGCACCCAAATCAATCAAAACCTACATCAACCGCGCCACAACTCTCTCCTTCGAAGAAGGAGACTCGATCGAACCATCGAAGTGATTGACCTCTCAACCGTCTATACCGCGGATGGCGATCTCGTCTCAGCCACAGTTCCGCTGCGTTTCGTAAAGTACCAGAGCGTCAGCAGTATTACGCTGTTTGTGGGACAGAATCTAGGCGGCGAAGAGACGACTGTGATAAATAAGTTGGCGCTGTTTGGAAGTCCTGTGGAGGTTACAAAGAATTTGGCCGAATTGAAGAAGGATGAGCATCAGCACTGAGTTTTTAAATGTACCCGCATTCGAAGGCGACATTGTATCTCGATCGCCGAAGTTTGTGGCAAGAGCAGGTCCAATGAATTTTACGAGAAAAAATATTAATAAATAAAACGTGAATAAAATCAAAGATGGCGGATGTGGAAATGACGGAGGCAGCACCAGCACCAGCACAGCAGCAAAAGGAAAGGAAAAGGATCTGAGTTTGGGAAAGAAACGGTTTGAAGTCAAGAAGGTGAGTTTTGAAAAACCTGAAGTCCAATTGCAAGAGATGGAGTATTAAACACACCAAATGTTAAATCAGTGGAACGCTGTTGCTCTATGGGCGTGGGGTCAGTCCAGAACGCTTTCCGCTTTTCGAATTCGCTCTCAATTCTCGTATCCCACGATTTCCAGACATTGTTGTCGACAACTGCGCAATCTGTCGTAACCACATTATGGACCTCTGTGAGTCAAGCGCATTTTATTTGTATCTTCGAATTGAACTCTTTCGCAGGCATCGAATGCCAGGCAAACCAGGCGTCAGCGACTTCAGAGGAATGCACAGTCGCGTGGGGTGTCTGCAAGTAAGTTGCTGTATTTTTTTTATAAACTTGTGGGAGACTGTGTACTGACTAACTTGACATGCGATCTTCAACAGCGTAAATATACTCTGGCATCTTCTTGTTGGATGCTATTCTCATTCCTGACTTTTTTTTTTTGTTTTCGTGTTCTTCTATGATCGGGCACAGCACGCTTTCCATTTCCATTGCATCTCGCGCTGGCTTAAAACTCGGCAAGTCTGTCCGCTGGATAACAGGGAGTGGGAGTTTCAAAAGTACGGGCGTTAGAGATTGCGCCGCGCGCTCTTGTCCGCCATGGACGGATGGCTTGTCAAACTTTGGAAACACGCGATAAAAAAAACTGTGCAGCATACATAAAAACAATATCAAAACATGGCTTTTTATTGATGTTCATATGCTGGTTGTTCTTCGCATGGGAAAAAAGTCACTCTTTTCAGAAAAGCCCTTGAATCTGGCCTGATTCAATATCAACATCCATGTCAAAGAACGCAGGTCTCGTGCTCAACCCAGGCATTGTGCTCATCTCGCCCAGAAGCGGGTACAAAAACCCAGCCCCTACAGATGCACGAATATCCCGTACAGGAACAACAAACCCAGTGGGAACACCCTTCAACTTGGGGTTATGCGAAAACGACAGATGGGTCTTGGCCATGCAGATGGGAAGCTTGGAAAAACCTTGACGCGTGTAGACTTCAATCTTGGTCTTTGCAAGCTCGCTCAACTCGATTCCGTCGGCGCCGTACATTTCCTTGGCAATGATTTCAATCTTTTGTTCGATTGGAAGGTCCAAGTCGTACAGGAAGCGGAAACCGCCGTCGACTGGCTTGGGTGCGTTTGTGACTTGGATCACAGCGTTTGCAAGGTCAATCGCACCAGCACCGCCTTTAGCCCAGTGGTTACAAATTACGGCGTCCGCAGCGCCAGCCTCCAACGCCTTTTGACGGACAAGCTGCAACTCCGCGTCCGTGTCAGAACTAAACTTGTTGATTCCAACAATGACAGAAATGCCAAACTTGCGCGCATTCGCCACGTGCTTCATCATATTAGCGCATCCAACCTCCAACAACGCCAAGTTTTCAGTCTGGTACACTTCCGACAATGGCTTTCCAGCAATCACTTCAGGGCCACCGCCGTGCATTTTCAACGATCGAACAGTCGCAACAAGAACGACAGCGTCTGGAACCAAACCCGAGTAACGGCACTTGATGTCAAAAAACTTTTCCATTCCAATGTCTGCGCCGAATCCAGCTTCGGTAATCACGTATCCAACTTCTTCGGCATCAACGCCCGTTAAAGCTGGGTCGGTTCCGGCGAGTTTTAATGCGATACGATCGGCGAGAATGGAGCTGTTTCCGTGCGCAATGTTTGCAAAGGGTCCGGCGTGCACCAGGACAGGGGTCCCCTCAATGGTTTGCATCAAGTTTGGCTTAATGGCATCTTTCATCAAAACAGTCAGTGCACCGCCGACGCCAATGTCATCTGCCGTGACTGGACGGCCGCTTTTGCTGCTTGCAACGACCATTTTTCCAAGTCTGTCAAATCCAAGAGTGACAGTGAGCTATGGTGACTTCGAAGAAAAGTTAAGAACAACAAAAACGCACCTCTCCCTCATATCCTTCATGTCTGTCGTCAAGGCCAACACAGCCATACACTCACTCGCAACAGCAATGTCAAACCCAGTCTCCCGAGTCTTTCCTTGCTCCTGAGGTCCAAGACCAACCATGATTTTTCTCAAAAAGCGGTCATTCGTGTCCAAAACGCGCTGCCACGTGATGGTCTCCAAGTCAATGTCCAAACGCACAAACGCAGATCGCTCCTCGGCACTCAAAAGCTCCGGGTTGATCCACTTTTCTTCAGAAATTCCCAATCTCGCCAATCGACCCTTCATGACCTCGCTGAACGAACGCACACCCTTCTTTTTGGGGCATAGACGGTCAAACAGGGCCGTGTCGGATTGAGTCGCTTCATGGAAAATACGTGCGTCGATCGCAGCAGCGAGCAAGTTGTTGGCGGCAGTGATGGCGTGGATATCGCCGGTGAGGTGAAGGTTGAATTCGTCCATGGGGATCACTTGCGAGTAACCACCACCAGCGGCGCCTCCTTTGATTCCAAATGTGGGGCCTTGCGAAGGCTGACGAACACAAGCGAAAGCAGTCTTACGCAGGTGTGCACCGAGTGCTTGGACAAGACCGATGGTGGTTGTGGACTTTCCTTCGCCGAGAGGGGTTGGAGTGATTCTAAGACGCGCAAAAAATTGAGTTTCGATACGAGAGAAAGGGGAATCAGCTTACCCAGTCACCACAATGTACTTTCCATCCTTCTTGTGCTTCAAACGGTCCAAAATCGACAAAGAAATCTTGGCTTTCGAGGGACCATACTCCTCAAACTCATTCGGGAATAATCCGAGCTCTTCGGCGATTCGCTTGATTGGTTTGGGTCTTTGCGCCATTGCGATTTCAATGTCGCTAGGAACGGGTTCCAGGAGTTTCAATCGCAAAGGCTCCAAAGGGGCCTTGAATCCTTTCAAGAATCGCTTGGCAGAAAGAACAGTGTTATCCAGGAGCATTGCAACAGTCATTGGTCCGACACCGCCTGGGACAGGTGTGATGGCAGAAACGATGGGCAAGGCTTCGTTGTAAGCAACATCGCCTACCCAGCGAACGCCAGCCTTTTTGGTGGCATCTGTGAAAACGAGTGGGAATTCAATGCATATTCCAAAACAAAAGGGACGCCTTACCAGGAATAGCATTGGTTCCCACATCAATGACAACACATCCCGGCTTCAACCAAGATCCTTTCACCATTTCGGGTCTTCCGACAGCAGCGACAAGCACATCCGCAGTTCTGACAATCTCTTCAATGTTTTTGGTTCGAGAGTGGCAAATGGTAACAGTCGCGTCCTTTGCGGTGAGCAGCGTCGCAACTGGAGATCCGACAATGTTCGAGCGGCCTAAAACGACGGCAGTTTTCCCTGAGAGATCGACTTTTGCGTGTTCGAGAAGGACCATGACACCTTTGGGGGTGCATGGGATAAACATAGGCTCGGAGTCGCGCTTTACGAGTTCACCCATGTTCATGGAGTGGAAACTGGTTGTTCGCATGCGCATAAGAAAGAGAGTAAGCATAATTTCTTTTGAAAGGGGCTTTGATGTTTCGTACCCGTCGACATCTTTTTTGGGATCGATCGATTCAGTGACGAGACGTTCATCGAATCCTTTTGGTAGGGGAAGTTGAACAAGGATCCCATGGAGAGACGGATCCGCGTTCAGCGATGCGACAAGAGCAAGCAGCTGCAATCGAAGAATGAGAGATGGTCAAGTAAAAAAAACTGATGAGAACAAACCTCTGTTTGGGACACATCTTCCGGTAGTTTGTGCAATGAGAACTTGATGCCTGCCTGGGGCAAGTGGAAGAGAGTAAATGAGCATCGCAAATGCATTTGTGATATGCATGAATACGAACCTTCTGGGCTGCTTGCTGCTTCATGCGCACATATACGCTCGAGTCCTCTCTAGCACCGACCTAGTTTTCGATGTTTGGGATTTCGATAGTTGTATTGTTGAATAGTTTGCATTGGGGCTTCGCATGTGGGGTATGGAGTTGAGACCTGGATGATTGTGAGATGGGGCTGGAAGTGACCGTTTGTTGCGGCAGCGAGTTCAGCAATCTCCTTGTGCAGCTTCTCCCGAATGGATCTGGCGCAAGAGAGTGGTAGTTGGGAACAGTCCACTGTTCGATCGTGTCAAGCAACTCACTCTGCAATGGACTTTCCGTCGAGAATGATGGGATGGGTCATGGCAGCAGTGTATCGACGAGGCTGGGTGACGAAGCGGGGGAAGAAGCGAGGGTACGAGGGTGTAGGCAAGAGTTTAAATCGGAGTGGATTTAGTCGCATTCGCGCTTCATTTTATTTCTTTTTGCCTTGGTTTAGGGTTTGTAACGCCCCATGTTTTGTGGTTGATCAGCTCTGGCGGCGTATTGAGGGACTGTGTGTATTAAGTGGAGGAGACATGGGAAGTGTTCATAGAGACAGGTGAGCATCCACAGTGGCAGCTGTGCGCTAGCCATGTTGAGTTCCACATCCTGGTAAAGGCTCCGACCACCAAGGCCAACAGCCCTACCAAAGACATTCCGACTACCAATGCCGCGACTTACTCGCACGGGCATTCTGGTGTTCAAGAAATACTTGGTGGCGACAAAAGTAAATAAAATGATTTTCGTGAAAGATATTCATTCCCCTTTGGACCTTGAAGGGACGCGAAAATGCCATGACTCCAAACCATTGAATGCACACAGTCTCGCATGCATGATGGCCTTGTCTCTCAGCAGCAGCTATTCTCTGGATGTACCCTTGGACCATCCTGTAAAAGGTGCATTTATAGGTGCAAGTTGGTTCCCACACTCCCTGATACCAACATCAATGTGTACGCAGGATGACTTTCCAGATTCTCTTGACTCCCTTTTCACGTTCCTGGGTCTTCTTTTCTGTCGAGCAGGCCTATAAAGTCGTGCGTTTAACAAACACACCCAGCAGTGCCATTGATCGAATGTACAAGTAAGCTGCGTCGCAGCACTGGCGCGTGATTATCTGCAACAATCTTTTGTTCGTTGCTTAGTCTGAACTCTTTTTGTCGGTGTAGGAGGGTCTAGCACGCGGTACAATGGTTATAAATTCAAGTAGTAGTTCAAGTTGATGGTTATTGCCTATTCTGAGGTGCTACCTCTATACCCTTTTCACATAAAACAGTTTGTCACGACTTTAAGGGACATATCTCCACTTTTGGGCACAGCCAGCCTTCACATGGGGGTGAAATCACCTCAAATTGGGTGGCAGGGCCCATGAGTCGTGGAGATTGTTCCCTAGAGAGCCTTTTTGCCTTGGCGCTGCTCTGTTGGTGATTAAATCGAAAACTATCCAACCAATGCACAAAGTGACTCTGAGTGATGCCCAACACCTGCTAGCGTAACCGCTGCACCTGGCAGCAGTAGCCCTGATGTCTGGCTATCAAATGCTGACTGGTAGTGCTGCCTACCATGTCTGAGGTAGAGGGCGCAAGTCCATAGAGTAAACAGAGTTCGTAGGAGCATTCGAGATAGTCATCAATTTGGTTTTGAAGTTCGTAGGCTGGCTTATTATGGTATTCTCCACCAAAGGGGGGTGGTTTGATTGCAGGTAGTCTGAAGGCAGGTAATCGACGGGCTGGAGTTTGGGTAGATTCAGTTTGGGCAACAGCTGGAGCTGGGGCAGGAGCAGGCGTGTTCTGGTAGAGTCTTTGAAGCGCGGCGGTGAGTTCTTCAATTCGAGCCTCTTGGGCTGCAGAACGATTAAGTATAATAGTAACGGGGTCTTGTTGTATTTGTTGTTGAGGATTTGTGGGTTGTTCATCTGGGATAATGGGCTGGCTGTGTGTGTCCATGGTGGGTACAAAATGGTTCAAGGAGGTCGTTGCGTTCGTTTATGTTGAATATCAGTCTCAAGTGATGGAGCACTGTTTACTTCAATAAAGGTTAATTCTCCCTGATTCATCTCTTATTCTCTACTGCAGATAAAGAAGAGTCACTGCACCTCACCATTCCACCAACCTCAATACATATGGGCATGAATTATGACATTGAGTAGGGTAAACGTCTAGTAGATACTATAACAAGGGAATGAATACACGAATACTTGTATTCTATAAAGGGTAGCAGACTTGTAGATGACGATAGCTTATTCCTACCACATGATTTCAACTATTCTTGCTCTGATCAAGCATAAGCATGGTTGAAAGTAATTGTTTGGAATTTATATGATGCTGGCTTAGTTGTTAAGGTTAGCGACCAAAGACCCACAGGTCACTGGTTCAACCCACACTGCTGTCAACTTCATGCAGCTATCTTCTGATCTTTATAGAGAAATAAGCTTAAGAAGAAGAAATAGAAATCAACTTGGAAAAGTATTCTATTGCTACTTTTGTATGACTAATATGTCAAGCCAGTCAAGCAATTAATCAATAACCTTACCCAATATGGGGATATTAATTATAATTGACAAGCCTTAACTGTCAGCCAGTAATGAATGACTAATCAGCTTGAAAAACTGAATTGTCAGCACTGACTCACTTTTTCAGCAATTTCAAACTGCAAATGAAAAATGGATGATTTCACATCAAATCTCATTTGTAGAAATGAAATGACAAATGAAATGGAAAAAAAGGGTGGCTCAAAAGTGAAACTGAAGAAAGCCCAATGAGATTTTATGGGAGCCAAAAATGTACATAAGGAGAGCTGTTTTGATGTGTTGTGATTCACCTTAAGATAATAAATATCATAAAAGCCCAAGAAACCAAAACCAAACACTGCGTATATCCTTAGGTTAGCCAGTTATGATACTTCTTCTTTCTTACGCTAATAGTTGTATGATTCCTTAGTTGATATATTAAAGAGTAGAAACTATCGATACAAGCTTTAAGAACTTCACGAAGATCGCTATATAGTTGTGTTCCAGCGCCTATATTTCTACAAGGAGAGGTTTCAAAGGTCCGCCAAGGCTGTGAGCCATCCCTTTCACTCTTCAGGCCATCTTGCACTTGCAACCAAAGTTCATGACATTGCTGCTGCCAGATTGCGAGATTCTGCCTGAGATTGTGTTGAATCCAAAGTTCTCTCTGTTCTTTGATGGCTGCATTGGAGCTCTTGAAGGAACTCATTTCAGTGTATGTGTTGCTGAAACTGAAGCATCACCTTACAGAAGTCGCAAGGGTGGTGTGCTCACTCAAAACATGCTGGGGGTGTGTGTTTGACATGCAGTTTCAGTACACCCATGCAGGATGGGGAGGCTCTGCTCACCATGGCGAAGTTCTGGTGGTGCCTTGCAGAAATGATTCAACATTCCATCAGGTTGCTGGTATCTTGCAGATGCTGGCTATGCTCAGCGACTGCAAATTCTGTTGCCTTATTGTGGTGTGCAGTGCCATTTGAAGGAATGGGGGGCAGGCGACCTCAGGTAACGTCTTGAAAATTGAGAATGGCTTGAACTGACATTTGTACTGTTAACAGACCCAAAACTAAAAAGGAGCTGTTCAATCCGAGGCATGCACAAGCACACAATGTTGAGCGGACTTTTGGATGCATGGCAAAGCAGTTTCCCATTCTGAAATTCATGCAATCATATTCTTTGGAGACCCAGCATGATCTAGCAATTGGTCTTCCCATTTTACTCAACATCATTCGCTCCAAGTTTGCTTCTGACAGATTTGAGCATCTGGAAAACGAAACCTCCTTTGTTGATTACAGCAGTTGTAATGCAGGATTTCATGATGACTGGGAGCAAGCGGAGAATTGGAGGGATTCTATTGCAAATGCAATGTGGGATGACTATGCGCAACAGGCGTGACTATTCTGAATAAAGTATTTTTTTGACAGATAACGATGTTTTATGTTGCACTTGGTCAAAAATAGCCCAATACTTGAGAAATACAGCTTTTGAGGTCATAAACCGCATTTCCCAAATACCCCCTCTCCCGTATTTGCCAGATACCGCCCGGGCCAATGAATGTTGCAAGACGTAAAAACAAGGACTTTTGCAATTTTTTGGCCGAACGGAGCCCAAGATTTCGCTCTGGTTTTTTTGAACAATTTTTCTTGACGCAACGGTGGGTGGTCGCCATTTGTCGCAAGAGCGACAATTTCCCATTTTAAAACAGCGTCCATGAACAACCTCTCGCATGTCGAAAATAGCCAGAGCTTTGTCGATGGCTTGAATCCCAATGGCCTGCCCTGGTTGGATCCTTTCTTCATGTTCCATGCCGTGACCTTTCCCGGCGTTCAAGTCTGCGATTTCATGCTGGACGCCATGAATCCCATACCCTCTTTGCTGGCACCAGCAAACACGCCAGTGGATATGTTCTTGATGACTCACTACCCGGTCCCTGAGCAGCCGTATTCTCCTTCCCTAACGCGCAGCGCATCTGAGGAATCGGACGCAAGAAGCCAAGCTGGGTCCATGACCTCGCGCACGTGAGTACTTCCAGCCCCGGACAGCCCTCCCAGTAGAGCAGTTTCTGATTAGCTCCCTACACTTGCTGCGGCAACCGCCTCATTCTTGCCTCACTGAGAATTTGGCGTGAACCTGTTTCACCGAAAAAAAAAAAAAAAACAGTGAACCTCGAAAATTCGCATGCCCATATCCACAGTGCCCAAAAGCCTTCAAATTCAAGGCCGGTCTTGCTGTGCATATCCGTGTTCACACAGGTATCGCTTTACTTGTTTATCAACAGCTTTACCCAAAAAAAAATTTCAGTCGTGGTTCGGTTGTTACGATAAACTAAAAGGTCAACAACACAGGGGAGCGTCCCTTTGAGTGTAAGCAGTGCAACAAGACTTTCCAGACAAAGAACCAGTTGACGGTGCATGAGCGGGTACATTTCCCCGACGACACCCGCTACTCGTGCGAGGAGCCCGGGTGCAACTACCGCGGAAAGCAGTTGTGTGACTTGAAGGACCATTCCGTTGTGCACATGTCTATGGAGGAAAAGGTCGTCACGAGTGCTATGAATCTGCGCAATATTCCTTGTAGAGACTGCGGCAGGCTCTACAAGACCAACGAAAGTTTACGCCTGCATCAAGTCAAGGTGCATGGCGCGGTATAAAAATGTCGGATACTCATATGTCTTTTTTAATCCCTTTTTGTACGTTTTCTTGGAGGCTGTCTGAGGTCCTCCTTGCCCTTCAATTTCCTATTCTATGCATCCGTCTTCAGCCTAATAAATTAAGTTAATTATTGCAAAAATAAAGTGTTTTTGTCCGATAAACACTTAAGACTCAAACAGGTGCAGCGATAAAGGCAATTTCGGGGATCCTCAAAACACTGCTGAAGCCGTGCGGTTTGGTAGTCAGATGAACTGCGTTTATTATCAAATCTCTTCCAAGCGGCCAAGTTCATCCACGTTGCCGCCCTTCCCTTCTATTTGTGCAGCAAAGCGGCAGATTTTTATTTGTCTCCGCGCTTGACGCTACACCTTACGTGTTTGTATTTCACAATCTACCCCGAAAAGCTAAAAAGTCGTACCCAAACAGATCCTCCACGCATTGAGCAAACTCTTTTGGACTTTTGCAATAATGAGTGACAATACTCGCGTTTGACGCCACTCCATCCGCCCAAGCGGGACCATACTTTCTAGAACCCATCTTGTTGTGGAATCGAAAAGACGCATCCACCAAAGAATGGTCGATATTCCCGGATCTGAGCCAGTCTCGAACCTTTTTATCTTCCTTCCCAATCGCATTCAAGACAGGAATACGGCTCGTGGAAACCCACTCGGCAAGATCCATGCTAAGCAAACTTGTCATGCCGAGCTGAAAGTTGTGCACCGTCCTCCCAATCCAAAGCCTATGCATCGTTCCTTCCGTTTCTTGGACAAATTCAAGATACTGACTCAAACGATGCAAATGAATCACAGCGTCGTCATCTGCCTTCCCAAAGAATTGATACCGCGCACAAAAGCGACCTCTGTGTGTCGGATGTGGAGCGTAGAATCGTGATTTCCGCATGGCATGGTACATGTCAATAATCTTGCCCTTGTCTTTGTTTTCCCGTCGCCCGTACACCACGCTATCAGACGGATGTGCTGCTACTTCTAAACGCAACAGGAATGCTTCCTCTTTTGATCGAGGTGTTCCGAAATAAAACACGATATCAATCATGTCGGCTGTGTTTGCTGTTTTTGAATTCAGTTCTTGGTAAATTTGGCGCAAATGGTTTCGCCGGAACGTGCTGTGAACGTCGACAGTGGATAGGATACTGATGAGGGCACGTTTACGCGCTGGGCAGCCGATTTTATCAACATCAAGATGGAATTTAAGACGTGGTTGTGTGTTGCTGAGTGGCGGTGCATCGTCGACTCGGGGTTGGTTGCTTTGTTGAGATTGCGGAATCAGTAATGTCTTTGGGAGGCTGAATATGACTGATGAGTCCTGATTTTTATGATAGGTTGATGAGTTGAAGAACATGGGCATTTTATCCATAAGTTTGTAGTAGAGGGTGTGGTCATTTTCGCGAGATCGGGCGTCATTGGTCACATGCGCCTTTGAAATAAATGACTCTGAGCAGGGAAACAGCAGCCAATTGATCAGAGAAACAAGCAAAGTGGCTAAAAGGAGCAGTTGGAATTGTTTGCTGAGCACGCCTTTTCGCATTTGTTTTGGAAGATTTGTCAGATTGGAAACTGATATACAAAAATATTCAGTTTAATATAAACGGTGACGCGAAACCATTAAGGTTGGGCAAAACAGGGGAAATTAAGCCAAAGCTTGGACACCCCCGCCCATCACACTTGAGGGCAGAGCATGATCTCAATTCAGACTTCCTGCTTGCATTTTGAGTTGAAACGTGTGCTTTTCCAGAAGAGCAACATCTTGTCAAACCCGATGCTCCTCATTTCTTTTTCTCGAGATGGCAGTAAGAGCGCGTCTCCGTGAAACAAGCGTCAGCAATTCATCATCGAAAAAATGCTTTCTGGTGATCATACATAGTTAAAAACACACCCGTCTTGTCGCAGCTCGGGTTCTGAACACCAAAGTAGTCACGTTACGATTTCAAGTTTAATCGAACGCGTGAAAAAAACACTCGCAAAGCAAAACAGAAAACAAAAGTTCATCGTTGACCAAGTTTCTTTGATCCACTCTTCCCAGCAGCCAACCCAACACTCGCAGGATCCAATTTCCCAGCCTCCTTCTTGGAAATCAACACGGCAGCATCCTGAAACCCCGTCAACTCTGCCAGCTTGACGGAACCCGGTGTCTCCTTCTGCAACGCGGTCCGCCGTTTGGGGAGGTAACTGATTTTCGTTGGCCCGAAACTAGGCGTCACTGGACTATCGTCGCCAAGGAGGATACTGGATTTCCATTGGTGTGCGTTAGATTCAGGCTGTGGTTTCAAGTGTGGGCGGTGGGGGGCAGTTGGTTCTTTGGTTGCAGTTGTTTGGTCAAGGTGGCGAGATTTAAGAGGAGTTGGAAGTTGCGTGGGTTTCGGGGTTGGAGTTTTGGGTGGCGTGATTGCCTCGGAGATGGTTGCTGGTTGCTGCACGCGTTTGCGGCCTGTTGTGGTGGGAGTTGTGGAAGCGACTCCAGCGGCTGGAGTACCGCTGGTTGTAGCGGGCGCACTTTCTCTGCGAAATCTGGAGGAAGGCGGTGAAACTGGAGTAGACTCAAAGATCCTGCTGTGTGTCGAAGCACTAGCAGCTTTCGGGAATGTCCGAATCGAGAATTTCTGAGGAGTTTCTGGTGTAGCCGCAGGACTCGCGAATGTTGCATTCGAGTTCTCTGAGCGCCTCTTTCCCACAACTTTTTGGACTGGTTCAGAGTTGCCGAGGATGGGGTTGGATTGGCGGCGCATGGCAGAAGCTGATGTAGGTCCCGTGGTGGTGGAGGCAAGATTGAGAGTAGAGCGGCCGCCTGGAGGAACTCGGCTGCTCATTCTTTTTGGGTTTTTTGGGATGAGAATGAAACGAGCAGAACATGAGCGCTCAAAACAATTTCAAAAGATCAGTTTCACAATCCTGATTTATCTTCCGTCCAATATATTTATTTTATGGGTTGTAAATAAAGGCCAATTTAGCAAGAAGCGAAGCGCAGGTGGAAAATCACGATGGGCAATTTATATCAGCAAGTAAAGCAATGGTTCGAGTCTCTGGATCAGCAACAGCCGGTGGACGATCGTCAATCCTCTTTGGCGACGACAGCCCAGTGCAGAACAGACCACCTTCTGCGCTGTCTGTGGACCAGCTGGACCACGACTCGCATCTGCCCCTTGCATCAGCCAACGCTAGACTGAGGTGTGTGTCTTCACTTGCCAAACTTCTTGCATCAAGACAACTTGCTCTCTCAGATCAACATATACAATGTGCGCCTGACTATCCAATGCAACAGATACCCTCCCACGGCACAATTTGACCCAGAGAGACCCCTTACACCAACAACACCCTCACGACCAGGCAGCCGCGCAAGCGGCCACACCCCAGGAGGAAACTCATCCATCCATTTCGGCGACGATACCGGTACCTACTCGACGACAATGCGTCGAGCCTCCCTTCTATCGACCAAGACACACTCCGACAACCCACTGCTGTCTCCACTGCCAATACAGTCGTTGCCTCCGTCTCCTCGCATGGGTCATGCAGTTGTGGATCAATCGGGTGTCCCTCGCATGCCACTCCCCCACAGACTCTCGTTGCAGACACTTCCCCGAGCCATGCAGAGCCACGCTGAGTCAGAGCATGTTCATGCCGAGCCGTCACTGGAACAGCTTGTACGGGATTTGCACAGGAAGATGGACACGCAGACGGCGCTTCTCGACAGGCTGTTTGACATTGTCACGCGCATTGATGCTGAGACTGGATCGAATGCGGACGAGATTGCGATGCTGAGACAGCGCTTTGATCGCATGTAACCTGACACGTTTGACATTTTTATACATCTTACACACTGAGGCATTTGTGCCCGCAGTAAGCAAAGAAATACAGTTTGATTTTTCATGACCTTCTTTTTTTGGAATATGTTGTGTGCGAGAGAGTTCCTGGCAATCAGAAGACAAAAGGATTTCCTGTGGTATCATTTTCCTGATGAAACTCGAGTCTCTTTGGATCCACTGTGAATTGTCGCTGTTCATGTTGCCCAGAGAACAAATGGTTCGCTACAAAATCTCCAACGATCCATTGCGCACGCTCAAACACTTGTCCGATTTGCCTTTTCTGACAAGGATGAAGGACATGTGTCAGTAACAACCGTAAAACTTTGCCGGACACGTCATTCGGTTTTGCCGGGTCTTCGATCGGCGTCGTATGGGCCCAATTGATTGCCCTCAGGCCGGTTTTACAGCTTTGCTTTCGCAGTACCTAAAATTAAACTGGAATGTTTTACGCCACCCCCGTTTTGAATAAAGAGGATAATGTACAAACCATGTGTATGCGTTTTACTAGATTTCATGCTTGCTACTCCTTTCCCTTATCTCACCAAAAAGAGATTCCCAACCCTTCACAGTATCTCTCCTTACATGTTCATAAAACATCCCCCTCCCCTCCGCAACACGTCTAGAATCCAATTCCCATGCATCCAAACTGGCCAACTCACGCAATTCCTCCCATGAACCAAAGTAATACAAATACGGCGCAAATTCAGGTGCATAGTAATCCATGTATGCACTCCATTGCGGGAATCCTGGGACATGTGCGTGATGTTGTGGTTTGAGATGGAGCCATTGGCGGACAGGTAATCGTCGAAGGCTCCACATGTGATATAGAATTTCATGGTTGTTGCTCTGATCGCTGTTTGAGAAATGATGAAGAAAACAATGTGATCGAATCAAATCACCTTCCAAATATGCTCCAAAAACTGCGGCGTAGGAATCAACATGACAACACCACCCGCCAGGTTTTCATACAATTTCATGGTCGATACTTGGTACGGGAATTCAAGGTACGCCTTGTACCCAGTCAATCCTTGCGGACCTCCATAGTGCGCGTGTTCTTTTGGGAAAATGGTCAAATTGGGGATATGTTCGCTTTTCAAGAGTGTGAACACGTTCGTGTGGTTGTGAAATAGAGTGAGGATGGATGTGTTGTCAGGTGTCTATTGGTTTTTTTGAGTTACTTTGCGTGTCATTTTCAGATAGGGTTCAAGTGTTGTTTACATGTAAAGACTTGTCCATAGCATCCGTATATCCAAGGGGTCGCAGTACTTTGACAAACGGCATGTTGATATTCAACCGATGCTCCATGTACGCACGCTCAAAGTTGTTGTTTGCGACCCAAAACAACTGATTGCTTTGCATCGCAACAAGGTCATGAAACAGGGAATAGTATCTGCCATCTTCTTGTTAAAACCGCCCCGATTTTTACATGGCGCAGATGCGAAAAAAAGACACGACGGGCAAAATACCTCATCAAATCTTCAGGATCCGTGATTGCATAATCGAAACGATTCGTGATTTCCAAAATGACTGTGGAAGTGCATCGTTTCAAAGGATCTGGATGCAACAGAGATAGCAACAGTCCGCGTGCGTGTGGGATCGTGTCTGAGACAACAACCACATCATGCCCTGCGCAAATCTGAGCATCTTTGTTATTCAATGTAAACCACATTTCATGCAATCAAAACAAGAACATACCTCATTCGCATAGATTCCACTTTCAACAAACCGTTGCGCAGATTCATGCGCCAACGCGTATCCAAGATGCGACGGATCAAAACGCGAGATGGAATAGTCAAACCCATCCAATGATTTCGACACCAAATTCAAAACATGCCGCAAATTTCGCGCACAGCCTTCATGTGTGTTGTAGTGAAGAATCGAGAGTAAAGCAGTCTGATCCCGCTGTGATTTCAAGTGTGCATCTGTTTCGAGGAGGATGGGCACTTTGGCGGTTGTAGCGCGAGAGGATCTGAGCGCGTAAAGCGTAGCCAGAGTGATGCTCAATAGAATCAGTCCGCGAGCGACTCTTTTCGGGACCTTGAATCGCGTTTTCAGGAACATGTTTTGATTGTGGTAAAGTTTTGAAGTTAAAAAAAAAAAAAAAAAGGAAATGTCAGAAAAAGGACTTAGCAGTGCGTTTGGACAGGCCATTGCCGGATTCAGCGCAGGAGCAGTCTCGACGGCGATCCTTCATCCACTGGATGTCGTCAAGACAAGGTAACTACTCTGCTTCCTCTGCGACTGCCCTTTGCTGAATCTCCATCTCTCCCCCCTAGGTTCCAAGGTAAACGCACGCACAGCTTGGCACGCTTTATTCTGATGTTCCAAACCTGATTACAGTCGACGTAACATCCAAAAAGGGCGCATTTGGGCTTCGTGGCACAATTGCAACCTTCTCACGCATATACTCCATGGATGGGGTCCGTGGACTGTACCGGGGTCTGTCACCCAACTTGACTGCATCATGCATGTCTTGGGGACTCTACTTTCTGTGGTATGTATTCCACATGCATTCACTCACCCCAAAAGAGATCTTATTCCCATGAAATCGAACAACAGGTACGATGTCATCAAAACCCAAATGCAAAACCGAATCGACCGCAACTCTTCAACAACAGTCCACGAAACAACCACAACAAACAACTCTACAAACAATACTTCCCGCTTACCCGCATCGCATCATTTGTTGGCAAGCGCTGTGGCGGGTGCAATGACGTGTCTGGTCACGAACCCGCTTTGGCTCGTCAAGACGCGAATGTGTGCGGATCGGGCGGGAGATCCAGGCGCGTATCAAGGGTTGTTTGAAGGATTGCGAAAGACGTATTCTGGGGAAGGAGTGCGTGGATTGTACAAGGGGCTTTCAATGAGTCTTGTGGGTGTGAGTCATGGCGCCGTGCAATTCATGGCGTATGAGGAAATGAAGAAATGGAAAGGTCGTGGGGGCCAGGATAAACTTGTATGTGCCGTTTTTTCTTTCTTTCTTTCTTTCTTTCTTTCTTTTTTTTTTTTTTTTTTTTTTTTTTTTTTTTTGCTTCTTCGCGAATGATTTCAAATGCCTTTTTTTGATTCTATGCAGGGAACCGCTGATGTTGCAGTCATGTCTGTCACTTCAAAAGTGATTGCGATGGTTGTAACGTATCCGTACCAAGTAATTCGTGCGCGCATTCAGGTGACGACCCCACCTCTTTAAAACAACATTCAATGACCTAAAATTTTGCTTCAAAAGAATCAACGCGTTGACACGGAGGGAAGGTATAAAACATCGATAGAGACGACTGGTCGCATATTCCGGTTTGTTCCGATTTTGTTGTTTACTTTTGATCCGCAAAAAAATCTCACTCTAAATGACACACACACAGGGGTGAAGGAATCCGTGGATTTTACAAAGGAGTTGGACCCGCGCTCATTCGAGTAATCCCAGGAACAATCTTGACTTTTGTAGTTTACGAGGTGATCATGTTTTTTTTTGTTATTTTTCTTCCATTGACATGTTTCGCAGAGCACTTGGAAACTGGTCAAAAGCGCCTGAATTTCCAGTTTTTATTTTATGCTAATTCTACACCTTGCCGCTTGTTGAAGGCAAAATACACGCACACTCAAAATGAGACTTGTTTGAAAAAGAAGGAAAAAGAAGTGCACAACTAAATTTTTTCTGTAAAAGTTGGACAGAGAAAAGTTAAAAATGGCGGACGACTCCAACCAGGAAATCGACATCGACTCGGTGATTGACCGGTTACTCGAGGGTAAGTAGTGAAAGAAAGAGGGTGTGCTGCTGCGGAGATGGGGTGGGGATGAAGGGGTCCTGAGAAAGACGTGGTTCGAGTGAGACGAAAAGACAATATTGAACAAAGTGTCTCTTTGCGCTTCGCTCTGCCAACGCTTCCTGCTCGCTAAATAACAGCTCCCCCTTTCAATAAAAACTAGTCCGCGGCGGAAAACCCGGGCGTCAAGTGCAACTGGCTGAGCACGAGGTTCGATATCTGTGCAACAAGTCCAGGGAAATATTCATCAGTCAGCCTATCCTTCTTGAACTCGAAGCTCCCATCAAAATCTGCGGTAAGAAAAAAAGACACCGTTTCGAAAGGTCTTTTCTTCATCTTCTGATTCCACTTTTTTTTTTTTTCTTTCACCGACATGTAACAGGCGACATCCACGGCCAATACTACGACTTGCTCCGCCTATTTGAGTACGGCGGCTTCCCACCCGATGCGAACTATCTCTTCCTGGGCGACTATGTGGATCGTGGAAAACACTCGCTCGAAACAATCTGTCTCCTCCTCGCGTATAAAATCAAGTTTCCCGAAAACTTTTTCATTCTGAGAGGGAACCATGAGGCAGCGAGTATTAATCGAATTTACGGGTTTTATGATGAGTGTGAGTATAGTAGTAGTATGCCCGGGATTGAAACGCGAGAGTTAAAACTCAACTTTTGTTCATGAATCAGGCAAGCGCAGATACAACATCAAACTCTGGAAAACGTTTACGGATTGCTTCAACTGTCTCCCCATCGCTGCGATTATTGATGAAAAAATTCTTACAATGCATGGCGGTCTCTCTCCGGATTTGCAATCCATGGAACAAGTGCGTCGATTGATGCGGCCTACAGATATTCCTGATACTGGTAAATGAAAATCTTTAGTTTTATTGAAAATGTGACTGAATGACTTCTCAAACAAAAAAAAGGACTCTTGTGCGACTTGCTTTGGTCCGACCCAAACAAAGATACAACTGGATGGAGCGAAAACGACCGTGGAGTTTCATTTACATTTGGTCCAGACGTCGTCACGCGGTTCCTTCAAAAGCACGACTTGGACTTGATTTGTCGTGCACATCAAGTGGTTGAAGATGGATACGAATTTTTTGCGAAACGGCAGTTGGTGACGTTGTTTAGCGCGCCCAATTATTGTGGAGAGTTTGATAATTCGGGGGCCATGATGAGTGTTGATGAAAGTTTAATGTGTTCCTTCCAGGTGAGAGGAATATTCTTTTTTAAATTCTTTTGTGCTGGAAAATATGCTCACTTCTGTGTGGCGTCTTTCAGATTCTCAAACCTGCCGAAAAGAAGCAAAAGTTTTACGGCGGTGCAAATCGGCCCATCACGCCTCCTCGCAAGGGAGGCAAAAACAGCATCATGTAATTCCCTCTCTCTCTCTCTCTCTCTCTCTCTCTCTCTCTCTCTCTCTCTCTCTCTCTCTCTCTCTCTCTCTATCGTGTGTGTGCAAGCAATAGTACCGCGTTGTCCAATTGGGGTGGAGCCTTATTTGTATGTAGATAGAACCGTTGGGATTTGCTTCTTTTTTTTTTGGGGCAGATGAGAATTTCGTGGGGAATTTTGTGGGGGATGTTTTATGTTTCGGGTGAGTCCCGGAATTGCACTCGTTTCGGTGTTGGGAGACGAGCCTTTTTTTTTTTGTTTTCCCCCGTCGTTGTTTCGCGTCTGCTCTGAGTGAAGGGATTGGTACACGCTTCCTGGGCCTTCCATGCATTTTTTTGGTATTTTATTTTTTGTTTCTCATTCCCGTTTTGACTTGACGTCTGTCTCTCTCCCCATTTTGGATATTCTCTCTTTTTTTAGTATGCCCCCCTGCTTTAGTTGCGTTTATGAGTGGGGAAATATAACGGATACGATGATGATGTTTTGGTTGGATTGAAAAAGAGTTCGTGGTTGGATTGGATGGAGAAGGCGATGTTTCCGTGGAGACATGGACAGAGATGTCGAACCCTTCGACACAAGCGCCCAGTCACGCGTATTTCAGTTTCAGAACGCGCATTAATTAATTGGCAGAAATGCCTGTGCGTTTTACAACTCATCATTTTCAAAAGTTTCAACAAATCTGTTGTTTCAAAAACTGAACCGCAATTTTGTTTCAGAAAGAAGAGCATAAATACCAACGTACTTATCCTCCAATTCCAGCATCAAAACATCCCAGCATCAAATCCCAACAAACAAAAATGCTTCCAATCTACTCCTTCCTGTGCTTGCTAGCCATCTCTGCAAACGCCTTGCCAACCCCGCAAGACTCAACAGTACAAATCCAAGTCCTTGACCAGCAGGCAACCTACCCTGGCGCGGCTGCACCAGCGCAAGAAGTTCAAATATTATCAGGACCTATCGTGCAAGTACAGCAACCGGTCCCCGTCATTCAAGCCGCGACCCCAGCCGTTGCTGTGCCACAACAACAGGTTCAAGGCTCTCCATCAACGGGAAACACGGTGGTTGGACTTGTTTCAAAGCCAGCGAGTCCCATCAGACAACCTGTAGTTGTACCTGTTGCTGCTGGGGATGGTCCGAGTGTGTACCAGAATGTTGGACCTGGTCCTGGGTCGTCCAACACGCCCACGCGTCCAGCGGTTCCAGGTGCTCCAGCGGCTAACTCAAAGGTTGTCGCCGCCAAGGTTGCAGCCGGTGCTCCAGCTGCTCCAGCTGCCGCAGATCCTCTTGGTGGCTTGCTTGGCGGTGCTGGAGGATTGCTTGGCGGTGCGGGTGGTGTTGGAGGACTCCTAGGTGGTGGTAGCGATGCAGGCGCCGGTGGAAACCCACTTGCAGGAGCTGCTGGTGGCCTTGGCGGGTTGGCTCTCGGGTTGGAGAATGGAGTGAGCGGTTTGTTGCAGACTGTTGCGGGAGGTTACCAAAGTGTGATCAAGTCGATTCCATTGGTTGGAGGAAACAGACGTTGAAAGACAAGTCATGAACTGTCAAGTTGTAACTGTTGTATTAAAGTGTATTGCATTTCACCGACTCATTGAACCTCATTCAAAATGATTAGAGTTCAAACATTATTCCACCGCATGCTTGGTGCCACAAACGTTGAAATGACGCGTCCATTTGCGCCTGCGCTCCCTTTTAATTTCGTCGGTCAGTCGGTTAACCATTTTTTCTCGCATGATTTGACGCCGCTCAAAAGCCCCCACATACCGACTTCCGAATCTCAGCGTGCTTGCGTTCTTGTGCCCAAACACTTTTTTCAAGCGCTTAACAGCCTCATCGAACGCATTCTCCACCTCCGAAAACTGCCTTTGAACTTCCCTCCACATCTCCGCATCACCATCCTCAGAGACCATTTGCTGATGAATCTGACTTCTGACCCACGCTCGAACTTTGGTCAACACAAGCAGATCGAGCTCCAGAAACCCAATCGAAGACTTGATCACCTCAAAAATGGCTTTACGGTCAGACTTTTGTGTCGCTTGACTGCGGCTACATGTCAAGTCATGGAACTGCATAAAGAATCCTTCCACATGCGACGGAAGCCATTTCAAGAACGCTTCCTTCTCCGCACGTGTAATAGCAAACTCAAACTTGCTATTCGTTACATGACACGCGTACAACTCATACACGCACCAGGTACGTTTCAACGGTACTGGGTCTTGCCAAGGCTGCAGAATCATGACCACATTCCCGATATCCTTGACAGCTTCCATGAACGTTGTTTTCCACCACTCAAACGGTTTAGCACTCGTATTATGCTGCGGGTTTGAAAACAAATCAAACCACACGATGGTCGTGTCAAAGTCCAGTTTATGATCCGTGAAAAAATCTTGCAACGCTTCCACCGCGTCTAGGAACCCAGATCCCCAAGAATGGGAAACGAACCAGTCGGCTTTGGCGGGTAAACTTTGTCGCTCCGTGTTGCAGGATTCCGCGTAGGTCTCGCATAGGGATTTTCCTCCATCGCGTGTCATTGGTTTGACATACTTTTCGCAGACTTGGGAAGTGCTCATGCGTGCTAGTGCTTCATGGCCGCCCCATTGGTTGATGAGAGTGTGAAAGTGCGAGAAGGGCAGTCCTTGGATTGAAAGCGGGTCTATCGTTGGCGGCTCGGGGGAAATCTGCACTTTTCCTCGCATCATTTTTTGACTTTTGTCACTTCCTTATTGTCATCTTTTGCTTCCAAAAATCATGCTTATTGTCAGCACCTGCCCTCATTCATATATGTTGCTACTATGGTTATCGATCGTCGAGAACTTTGAGCTTTCAGAAAACATGCATTTCTTTGTCAGAGTTTGACGCAGTCTCTCGTGTTTATGTTCAATAAAGGAAGTATAAAGTCAGGTGTTCACAGACTTTATTCTGGGTCGATTAATTTCGATCAAATGGCACCGGTTTCAGTTTGAAACAACGATGGTGCAATGCCCTGCTTCCCTGAGCTTTCATAGGCTGTAGCTTAGATAAAGTCACCGAAGGTCACCGAAGGTGTATCTACAACGAACTTGATCCATGAATCGTGACATTCTTGGGGTGCGTTTTAAAGAGAGTTCTATCATCTACGCGTCTTGGTTTTCTTTAGTATCATAATTTGTCCTTTTTTTTAGATCGAAAAACCTCAGTAGCGTAGCGGTAGCGCGTCTCCCTCGTAAGGAGAAGGTCGTCGGTTCAATCCCGGCCTGAGGCACGTTTTGCCAAATCTTTCTGTCAACAAGTTTTTCGCAGTCTCTGATGCAGTTCTGGAGCAGAAAATCATGGGAAGACACACGAACTCACTTTTTATTTATATAAATGACAAAAAAAAGGGGGGAAGTAAATGGCCCGCCAAGAAACCCGACAATAAAACCCGATCATTCCCAATCACTTTCACGATCCCCACTCCTTTGACCTGAGACCATGTATACTAACACTTTGGCAACGCGTTGCTGAATCTGCACCATCTTTCCACTAATGTCTTTTGTTTCAACTGTCCGCAAGACATTTCTCATGTTGACACAGTTGGAGTCAACAGGCTCTGGCAGGTTGATAGTGTAAGTGAACTCCTCTGTCCCAGGGTCGTTGTGAAAGTACTGGACAATGGCGTGGTTTGGAGAATGGTCAAAATCCACGTGATCTGGATCGACAAAGTCCCTTGCTGCAACAGTCTTGGGCTTGAGTATGTAAACGAGTTGCTTTCCATCTGCAGTGATGTTGTACTGGATGTGGTGATCAGTCACAATGTGCAGGATGATCTGCACATGGTGTAATCCCGTATCTTCATCCATAAACCTCATCAGATCATGCAGACGCAAGGTGGAGGCAAAAGGTGTTGCTCGTGCAACAGCTTTCGTGTACACATTGGCGTCGACAACAGTAGTTTTCTTGGGACTCTCAGGTTTGTGTCGCTTGTTTGTAACTGGGCGGGCTGGGGTGGCTGAGGCGGCTGAGGCTTGGCTTGGGTCACGACACATGCCTGGGGAATGCAACATGTGGTGGCGGGAGGATGGTCTCGTTGTCAGAATCATTGTCATCGTCAGGTACCTGACCGTTTGGACTTGAAACTGGAAAGATCCATTGGCTGGACGTCTTGGCGTGGATCTGAAATAAATTTGAAGATAAATTGTAAGATTTTTGTGTAACGAAATTTTTTAAAAACTTTAAAAAAAAAACAACTCACCCTTGTTCTTGGCGATGTTGTGGCGCATGCCTCGAATTTTGGTGTTGAGGGTTGGGGCTTCAAAGGCTTGAAGAACCGGAACTGCTGCTTTGACATCCTTGCCCGTCTTGCGTCCATCATCATGGTCTATGAGGTAGTCATACAGGATAATATCCTGCTCTGGTGTCCAATTGCCACATTTGAGAATTGCTTTCTTTTGTCTCATTAGGATGGTGTGCCTGAAAATAAAGAGGAAGAAGAGCTGTTTATATACTGCAAACAAGAGCGCGTAACGTGTTTGTGGCTTGTTTCTTGATTTTTTAAATTTTAAATTTTTTGGCCCATTGCCAAATGCAGTGTCCACGCAAATTCACTGAATGCGTGGTTCAGTGAACACACCTTTTGTGGTTCAAAAATACAAACTCTGAACATTCATGAACGCCAGCAGCACAGCATGAACACTTTTTTACACATAACCACGCAGCGACACTGCTGTTTATTCATTGTAAGTTATTTAAATAAAATATAGGAAATTCGTAAGTGGTGAACTACAATGTATCTGGCCTTGCTAAGCTCAGGTTCAATGTTGTTCATCATCGCAGGCAGGCATTCATGCAGAACATGAGGTTTTGTAAATAAAGTGTGTGAATGTCAAAAAGGTGATTCAGTTCACTTCACTCTATTCAGTTCTGTTCAGTTCAGTTCAATTCAGTTCAACTCAGGGTTCCCAGGCTTGTTTGATTGTTTCGCAAGCCAAAGGTACGACTGCCAGTCCGCAACGTTGCATCTGATCACTGCTCATCACAGACTGGCCATGCCAGTTCAGACACGTGTTTTTTGAGGATGGTTGGAACAATAAAGAGCATAAGGAATCGACTTCTTTATTCACTTCTCTGTTTCAGTCACTTTTGCATGTCCCAGTTTGAGTGGGATCACCAACTCTCACTTCTGATCAGACTGGCCTCCCCACACATTGGCAAGTCCTTTGAGTCCTACCACCGACACCAAGACCTCTGGAATCGACGGTTCATTGCTCACTTTGGTCTTCTGGTGGAGTCTGCTGTTGATCTGTGGAAGATCGTGCAACGTCACTTTTACTCGAGTCGACTCCAGAAGATTCACTTTCTGTGGAGCCTGTTCTACCTGAAAACGTACCCCACTGAAGCAATAGCAGCAGCAAAGTTCAACACATCTGAAAGCAATTGGAGGGACAAGGTGTACGAAGGGATCAGTTGTTTTGGAATGATGGACGAGGTGAAAATTTTCTCATTTCAACAAATGTTCAAACATATTTATTTTCAACAACCACTCAAAAATTACTTAAAAACAGATCCATTTTGAGCAGCGATTCGAACAATGGCCAATAAAGAGACTGTCTTGTTACGTCGATGGTGTCGATATGCTTGTCACTGAGGCCCGTCCACTTGATCAAGACTTGTACAGTCACAAGTTCAAGCATGCTGGCTTCCGCTACCAAGTTGCTGTGGCCTTGGGAACCAGCAAGATCGTCTACGTGGGTGGCGGGGTCCCGTGTGGGAAGTGGCCTGACTTGAAAATGGCCCGCCAGACTCTCTTGCGCCTCATTGAACCTGGTGAGAGGGTTGCTGCTGATCAAGGTTACCGAGGCGACACAAGGCTGATCACAAAGATGGTGATCACCTCTGCAGCCACCAGTGCTCACAACCACAACCTGAACCAGATGGGGGCAAGGCATGAGACTGTGAACAAGAGGTTTAAAGATTTTCAGATTCTTACCTCTTTGTTTCGATCAGACAGAAACAGCCACCATCGTATTTTCAAGGCTGTCACTCAAATCACACAAGTGAAATTGCGCCGCCAACCACTTTACAGCTTACACGGAAAACTGCAATGAAAAGACGACAAAACACGTTTATTTCAATATTTAATGAATAAAAAAAATAAATCGGAAATTCGTGTGCCTTCTGGCATCACTCTTTTGTTGCACTTTTATTGCTGCTTCCAAAGAAATTCGTTCTTTTACTTGCGGGCCAGTGTTTGGTTGGTTGCGTGGAAGTTGGTTGTAAAAAAAGGTTATCTGGCCGTTCCAAAAAAGAATCCAAAAAAAAAAAATGGGACTTTTGACAGTCGGGACACCGCTCCCATGGGATGACGCCCGCAAGCACGCGGATCACGTCCGAGCGCACGGGATTCGGCAATTCCTCAACATTTGGAACAATCTCAAGCACCGAAGACGGGACAAGTTGCTGTGGGGGGACGAGATTGAATACGTGGTTGTGGCGTTTGAAGGTGGCAACGGGACCCAAAAGACAGTCAAGGCCACGGCAAATGCGTACGAAATCCTTCTTAAGCTGGAGGAGCGGGAGCGGCTGGCTGTGCAGGCTGGGTAAGAGCGAGTTTTATTCCCCTGTGCTGTTGTTTTTTTGTCTCTGACCCCCACCATTCGAAATCATGTGCTGATTTTTTGGGGGTGAAAAAAACAGAGAGCCGATTTCGTGGTCCTTCAAGCCAGAATATGGACGGTATATGCTTGAGGGAACTCCTGCTGGGCCGTACGGATCGACGCTGGACCACCTGTTGGATGTTGAGCCGAATATGGTTGCAAGGTATATAAATTGGAGCGTGGCCTTTTGGAACTCGAAGGCGTATTCAATCGATGTTTTTGACAGGCGCAAGCTGGCTGCGACATATCTCGGCAAAAACGAGGCCCTTGTTTCTATTACAAACTTTCCACTTCTTGGCGTCAATGTGCCAACTTCTTTCTTGGAGCCTTCTGCGACCCCAACGCCTTTGGACGGGGCCAGCAAATCTCTGTTTATTCCAGACGCTGCCATCAATCCGCACCCTCGATTCAGGTATACTTTTTTTTTTCACGCCGTGTGACGTTTTTTTGTGGGGAAGCTCTAAAAACCTTTTTTTTACTTTTATCTCAACTTCTATTTCCGATTTGGTACCACAAGAACACTCACAGCGAATATTCGCGAACGTCGCGAATCCAAAGTATCCATCAACGTACCCATTTTTAAAGATGTCAACACCTCGTCTCCCTTCCTCGAACCCGCCCCAACCTGCATGGACGGATTCTGCGAAGATCGTAAAAGCGCCGTTCGCCGAGAAAGTCAGTCATCTCGCACGCCGCCATCCACAACTCCAGCTGCTCGTCAACAGACCCCTACTTTGCCCGACTTGGTTCCAGACGCGAAACCAGACCATATCTACATGGATGCCATGTGTTTTGGGATGGGATGCTGTTGTTTGCAAGTCACGTTCCAGGCGTGTAGTGTGGAAGAGGCTAGAAAGCTGTATGACCATTTGGCTCCTTTGACGCCAATTATGGTTTGTAAAAGTTATTTCTCTGAACTGCAGTTTTAAAAAAATTGTACTCATGCATTCCCTTACAGATGGCCTTGAGTGCTGGGGCGCCCATCTTCAGAGGGTACTTGGCTGACGTGGATTGCCGTTGGAACGTCATCAGTGCTTCCGTGGATGACCGAACGAAAGAAGAGCGCGGGATTGAGGTTCGTCAAATTCCCGCTTAAGCATCGATATCCCCAAAAAAATGCTGACACTCGCGAAAATCTTTTAACAGCCTCTCGAAAAATCGCGCTTCAAAATTCCCAAATCGCGATACGCGTCCATCTCCACGTATCTGTCTCCGGGACCCAATTACTCTGGCGGGTGTATGAGCGACCCTGACGTGGCGAGTCCATCCGTGTCATCTCTCCCCCCCGCAGTTCAGAGTCACTTTGATGAAAAGTACAATGATATTGACCTGGTATATGATAAGGATATCCACAAAGAGCTCGTTGAGAACGGTAAATGGGCATCAAAAAATCAGTTTTGTGTATGACGTTATGATGTTGAAAATGGTTTTTTATTTTCGCAGGAATTGACGACATGTTAGCACGCCACTACGCGCACCTCTACATCCGTGACCCACTCGTTGTCTTTTCCGAAAAACTTGACCTGAACGACGAAACTTCGAGTGACCATTTTGAAAACATTCAAAGCACCAACTGGCAAACCATGCGATTCAAGCCACCCCCGCCGCTCAGCCCGATTGGATGGAGAGTTGAATTCCGGAGTATGGAAGTGCAACTGAGTGACTTTGAGAATGCTGCATACAGTATATTTATTGTGTTGCTGACGCGAACAATTTTGAGCTTTGATTTGAACTTTTATATGGCTCTGAGCAAGGTATTGTATTTTTCTCTTCTCCCCCTTTTTTTTTTCTATGTCCTCTTTTTGCTGAATGCTTTCTTTTGCAGGTGGATGAAAACATGGAAATTGGTCAGAAACGCGACGCAGTCTTGAACGAGCGATTCAAATTCCGTAAAAACATCTTCGGCAACGACGCGCGCCGTCCAGCAGGTTTCGAAGAAGCTCCAGCAGGCGTGCACATGAACGATTCCGGCTACGCAAGTTCAGACGCAGAAGATTACATGGGCGACTTTTCTGTGGATGTCATTATTAACGGAAAGGTAAACACAAAAAAAGCTCTTGCGGAAAAAAAGCCAAAAATGGCTTCGTTGTCAAACACTTATCGGTTATTCCTAGGCGGGCGCTTTCCCAGGTCTCATTCCCTTGATTCGCGCATACTTGGCGTTGCATCCATCCTTGCCGCTTCAGACGCTCAAAGTCTTGGATTCATACTTGGACTTGTTGAGTCGCAGAGCGTCAGGAAAGATTCCAACCGCAGCGCGATGGATGCGCAATTTTGTGGCTGCACACCCAGACTATAAAGGAGACAGTGTCGTGGGTCAAAGTGTTGCGTGGGATTTGATGAAACGCGTGGATGAGATTGGGAAGACGGAGGGTCGTATTCCTGGATTGAGTCTGTGAGAGGATGTGACTGTGCGAGCTGGGGTTGGGGTATTTTTTTCTTTTTGATTTGTTTGGATGATTTTTTTTGAATTTTTTTGTATTTTCGCTTCAATTTATTTTTGTTTTGTCGTTTCCTCGTTGTATGTATTTTGGTGGGAAATCGTTTCCTTTTATTTTATTTTTTGCAGCTTTTTTTATTCGCGTTTTTCTGTCTGTTTTGTTGTGTTTTTTGTTCTGGTGAAATGAACGTTTTTCGATTGCTGCAAAAGGTCCGGGTACATGGCCGAAAGTTCATTGCATCTGAGCACAAGTTCAGCCGATGAGACAGGCAGGGCTAGCTAGGATCAGACAGAGCATCTGTTCGTTAGCAAGCATATCTCGCTCTCTTTGCTCAGAATGCCTATGTATGGGAGAAGTTCAATTGGGCCGAATATGTACAAGAAAGTCATGATTTGCCAGACAGTTGAAAAACACAGAAACAAAAAAACTCAACCGCGACGCGCTTCAACGTAAAAAACGAAACAGGAAAAGAAACAGGAAAAGAAAAACGAATCATTATATCCATACATCGCACAGATTTTCTCCCGAATCAACCCAAATCAAGTCCGGAGCAAAAAAAGATAAAAAAATAACGAACTTCTTCAAGTAACCCCTCCTTCAGACAGTGCACGCGTTATCACTTTGCTCGACAATTACATTCGGGAGTACACACTTTGCAATTGAATCCATTGCACGAGGAGCATTTGACTGCTGTTTTTGTGTTGCATCCGTAGCAACAATCTTCTTTCCAATGGCTGCAAGAAAATCCCGTCAGATTCGGAATCCCGTTTGCTTTCACGTCAAGACCCTGCATGCTTCTACGCGAAAAAAAAAAAAAAAAAAAAAAAGGAATCAGCCGAACAACAACACATGAGTCGGACAGAAAACAAAAAAGGAATTTTACCCTTTATACGTGCACTTTTTCCCAAAATTCTTTGGCCCACATGCGAACGCTCCACATCCGCTGCACCAAACGGCATCCTTCACTCTCGGCCGCATATGACACGCACTACACCGCATCCCATTCATGACACGTTTCCCCGTCTCAACAATCGCAAACGCAATCCATTCTGTAGAGTACCGCGACGAAGCTGATGACGCTGCTCCTCCCTTTTGCCGCTTCATAAACACGTCTACAACTCCATTCCAAAACAAGACTACATTTTCGGCTGCTGCACTGGGACTTTGACGGCCGCGAAGAACGTCTACGATGTGGTGCAAGTTGGTTGAATGTGTTATTGTCAAATTACGGTGGAGTTGCGCGTCTTTGGCGCGGAGCAATGGGTTCCATAACACTGAAGCACCAGCTAAACGGTCAATCGCACGGAATTTTGCGAGCGCAACTGGAGACAAGTACGACAAGATTTGGATGCGAGTTTGCGGTGGAAGCAGAGAGAATTGGAAAAGTTTTGTAGTTTCGAGAGAATTCAAGTGCTTCTGTTTTTGTTTTAAAAGCCGTTTCGGGGACGGTTTGGATGGCGAGGGTGTCGTGGATGCTGATGTTACAGTCGAAAGTTTTGTAGAAGGAGGAGGAGGTTGAGGTGTTGAAGTGTTGCTGTTGGCGCCACGTTTAAAAGCCTTTGAATGTAGCGCATTGAATGGGGGCGCTGTTGATGCAGGGCGCTTGATACCTTGATGTATGGACCGAGGTGACGGCGCTGTGAGTGAAGATTGAGATTCAGTTTCAACATCAATCAACGACTCTTGTTCTTCATCCTCGTCACGTTCTTCAAGAACCCGTTCCAGTTCCGGGGTTGGACTGCTCATGGTGCTTTGAGATACAGAAAACGTGGTGGACGCGCCTTTGGCTTTCAGCTTCCCGACGGTTGGGTTCGTTGCGTGTGATTTTTTGGGTGTGGGGAGTTGCTGGATTTGTGGAGAAACATCATTCATTGAGATTCCCGAATTAAAGGCTTCCGGTTGTTTTAAAGCCCAGTTGGGTTGGGTCATGGACATTGCTTGAAACACGGGGGACGGGGACACGTAGGCTTTACTCATGATTTGCTGCTGCAGGAGTGACGCGCCGTGGTGGTGGTAATGGTTGTTGACAGGATGATGTCCGTTGTTGGGTTGCTGCTGGTTCAAATGGGATTGCTGGTTCGGGTGCGGTTGCTGGTTTGAAAATGCTTGTTGCTGCTGCTGCTGTTGTTGTTGTTGTTGTTGTTGTTGTTGTTGTTGTTGTTGTTGTTGTTGTTGTTGTTGTTGTTGTTGTTGTTGTTGTTGTTGTTGTTGTTGTTGTTGTTGTTGTTGTTGTTGTTGTTGCTGGGGTCTCATATTCGCTTGTGTTGGCAAGTTCATGGGATGTAGCATGGGAGATCCGTTACTCTGAATGACCATGGGAGGTGCCAAGTTTTTCTGCATGGGACTATTATTATTTTTCTGTTGCTGGTTGTTTTGCTGGTGTGGGGGCAAGTTTGTATGCGACATGCGCGGGGAAGGATTCGCGCTCTTGTTGGAACCTGACTTGTTCATGTTTTGTTGTTGGATTAAAAGGCGTTGTTGTTGTTGCATCATGGCAAGCGTGTTGACGGTGGATTGGGTGACTGCGGATGATGAGGTGCTGGAAATGATTGGACTGGCCATCATGGGCGAGTTTGAGCCACTGTTGCTGCTGCGGATGGTTGGTTGTAAATGAAGAGTCTGTTGCTGATGGTGCTGTTGTTGTTGTATTTGAAGTTGCAGTTGAGGTTGTTGGGTTTGAAAAGTCGGGGGTCGGAAATTGAAGCCACCTCCGCCACCCCCACTCCCATTGAAACTACCACCAACACCATTACTCTGACCCTGCAAATCCAAACTACCATAACTCGCATGACCCTGGCTTGAAACAGTTGGCGGTAGATGCGGGCTCGAGATCCTTGCCAACACAGGACTAGACGCCACCGAAGTTGGAACGTGATTCATTAACGGGCTCAACGCTGGAGATGGGGATTTGGTTGTCGACAAAGAACTGATCTTGTCGACCCAGATGCCGGGTGTAAAGACGGGTGGATCGCTTTCGATGCCGCGAACGAGGCCGAACGAGGATCGACGGCGCATGCGTTTGTGCGAGAGTCTGTTTGCGATGGCGTTGATTGCGCTGATGGAAGGAGCTGTGCTGCTGTTACTATTGATGTTGCTGTTGTTGATGCTGGTTGAGTTGGTTGGTGCTGGGTTGGCGCCTGGTTTGGCCGCTTCGCCTTCGCGTTCCTCGCCCAGGATGGTTGAAAAGTTGAGGTCAGCGCTGTTAAACAGCTGTGAGGAGGTCCGCCGCTTCACTGCCGGATGCTCCATATTTGGGGTGGGTGTTTGATTCAAAGGGATCCGAATTTGGAACACGGAAATCTGTGGAGACAGTGAGGGGGTCGCTTAATGAAAGTTCTATAAATAGGATTGGGAATATTTCCTTCATTTTTTTATTCATTTATTCCTCTTTTTTACAAATCTCACTCCCTTTTGCAAAAATGCGCGCAAAAAGACAGGCGAATATCAGATTCAGTCCAGCCGTGATATTCTCGTTTGTTTGTTGTTTTGCCCGTTGCGCAGTCTGCATTTTTTACACCGTCAACACGTGCACTTGAACACGCACTCACATCCAACGCCGCTACCGCCACAAACACAACTCTTGCTGTGCCTACCGAAACAAACTCCCTTCGTAGACCGCTACAAACACACAAAGAGAGAAGAGATTGATAAAAACAATAGAAACTGTAAAAAAAAAAATAAAAGGCAAGTCACCTCATTATCCAAAACGTGCCATTCAGTAGAATTCCTTCGCGCATGGCAGTGAACATCTAAACTCTTGCTACGCGGTTTCGCATGAACAGCTTGACCATGGCCGCGACTTCCCCGCCTGACTACTGGTCCATCCCATGCCGTGTTACTGAATCGACGATTATGGCACGAAAAACAACGACACTGCAGCACTTCAGGGATCCCCTCCAACTCGACGCAATGACACGCGCTCAACTCATAACAAAGACAAACTTGGTTTTCCAAAAAGAAACCGCCCAGTTCCATGGAATCTGGCGAAAAGCACAGCGACGACGGCGAAGGTGCTGCTGCATACGCGTCTGGTTTATGAGGAGCACTGCTGTTACCGGGTTCATGTTGTGGGATGAGGAATGGTTCATGCGTTTGTTGACCCCAAAATGCAGACACCGTGTGCGATCGACCCCGCGTTGTGTGTTGTGCTGCCCGCTCAGTCAGACTCCCTGCAGACTCTGGTCCCTCTTTTTGAAGAATTTCGATGCCAAATTCAAAGTTTTCTTTAGACTGATGGTGGATGGTTGTTGCAAGTGGTTCAACTGAACTTGCAGCTGGAAACCTTTGGGCGGTGGGAGTCAGTTGCTCGGTTGATGTAGGTGTCGTTGCTGGTGAGCTGGCACCAAAGAGCAGTGATCTGGGTACTTGTACAGTTGGTAAACATGTAGCGCAGACTGTCACAAGGCCGTGTTCGATGTGCGCGGTCAACATTTTTTTTTTTTTTGGTGAACGTATTTGTTTCTTGATGATCAGCCACCCAGAAAGCGAAAACGAGTATTCACCGGCGCATGCTTTGATGGAAAGTCCGGGTTGCTGCTGGACGGTGGCGAGTGCAGTGCCTGTTGATGGTGAATACAAAAGTTGAGTTCCAAGTAAACGCGTTTCTTTTCTGAAGCAAGAGGCCATGGGGAGTGAAGCTGGGCAGGGGTAGTCAAGAATTCAGGATGCGTGCATGTGAGTAAAGGGGAGCAGTGTCGATAAAAAGGCGACCCTTGTTAGTGCCTCGTAGGTAGCTGCATGAATCCAAAATCCAAGCTGCTACTTGATTCTCGACAACTCAAACGACATCCGCTTACTCTTTTCAATATATTTAATATTTTATTTTTGTGGAATATTTTCAAATCAGCTTCGAGGTCTGTGTGTTTGTTGCGTGCAGCTTGGCCGTCGAGTTCAAAGTGTTGAAATTGTTGACATTCGGCACACCCATGTTGAAGCGACCACTCGCACCACCGCCATTCGAATACACAACTCCCGACGACGATGATGATGACGACGATGAAGATGAATCATCAAACCGAAACTGCGCCGCATTCCCAGCACCACCACTCAAACTATTTCCCCCCACAGCTGACTGCTGCTTGGTCCTGTCAACTTCAATAACCCTTCGAATCGATGCAGCAAGAGGGTCAAAGTGCACTTTTGCGAGCGCATAGGTTGAGTTGGATGTCGCCAAAGCCTGTGCGATTTGGTCTGCCGCCGAGAGGGACAGCGCGGGTGGTTTCTGGGTGAGTGTCACGTTTGGATGCGGGGGTGCGGGTTGTTGCTGCCGCTGAAGGTTTACAGTTGCTGTTGTTGGTTGTTGTGAGCGCGGGGGATTGGACATAAGTTTTTTTTTTTTATTTGCTCGCGATTGCTTGTATTTCTTCATACACTGGAATTTAAGTTTCAAACCTTTTTGTTGCTTTCGCGAGGGAATGGCTGTGAGGGTATGTTAGTGCGCAAACAGCCTTGTTTTGTTCAGTCGCGCTGTTCCTTCTTTTTTGCTCGATGCATCCAGGGAATAACCCTCAGCAGCCAGTGACCCCACCACCAACCACAAACCACCTGGCAACTCCATTCATACACAGCCACACCACCCTACGACACCCCCAGAGGTAAACAGATACTTGAAACCCATCATGCTTCACATGCTATGCCAACAATGAAATACAAATTTTAACTTTCATTTCCAAAAATAAGCACCCAAATGAGTTACCCAGGCCAACAACAACCACAGTACGCCCAACCAGGCGCTCCACCCCAAGGATCATTTGCTCCACCAGGCGGCCCACCCCCTCCAATGGGGGCATCCTACGCCGAACCATCGGGTCCACCTCCACCGGGTGGTGGCGGTTACATGCCAACAGACTATAAACCACCCATGGACAGCGGCGACTCCAAGGCGGGACCTCCTGGATACAACTCGTATCCACCCCAACAGCAGTATGGACAACCGCAGCAGTATGGACAGCAGCCGTATGGTCAGGCTCCTATGCAGCAGTCGCCGCAAGTTATTTATGTGCAGCAACAGCCTCAGCAGCAGCAGTCTTCAGGAGTGGTAAGTTTGTCTTTTATGAAGGAGGAGGAGGAGGGGAAAGCGTTGTCGGTTCTCACGCCTTTTTTTTTCTTCCTTCTTCCTCTTCTTTCTTTATTGTTTGCAAAAACAGAACAACTTGGCCGCTGGAGCAGCGCTTGGATGTGGACTGTGCTGCTGTTTGGATGTGAGTTGTTGTTGGAGGGGCGCACCCTTGCTCCTTCCTTCAAACTTTAAAAAATTTTGAACAAGTTTGTTGAACTAACACGCATACGAAATCTCTTTTCTCAGTGCCTGTTCTAGATGGAGCTGCAGGCGTATGTGTGTGTGTGTGTGTGTGTGTGTGTGTGTGTGTGGAGCGTTGTTGTTTGTTTTGTGGTCGGTTGAGTAAAAAAAGTCACGATCCCCAAAATGATCCATCTCGCTACTCTCTCTCAGACACGACAACGCGCGAAGCTATAATTGCATTCAACAACAGATGTCTTGATTGCGTTTATATGACTTGAAATGCATGTTCACTGTTTCACTCAGACAAACCCCAACACTCTATGCATATAAATAAGCGATGTCAGCTAGCACGCACAACCCCCACAATCACCACAACCGCCGCAATCACAACCTCCACAATCACACCCCCCACAATCACAGCCGCTACAATCGCAGTCACATCCGCTACAGCAATCACACGAACAATCCCCACACACCTCACACACTGCATGCATGCACCCAACACAACCGTTTCCGATACAAAAACCGCATTCTACCAACGCCACGATCAAGTCGCCGAGTCCATTGCAAGACCCGGCGCTTGGGCAGGAACAATTGCATGACGGCCACGTGGATGGATTTGGAGCGCGGGGTTGTTGCAGCTGCAGTGGATGTTGTTGGAGGATGGTTTCCGTGTTAAGAAGGGGTGGGATTTGCATTTGCGATTGTGTGTTTTGGGCGTCGAGGAGGGATGGGATCTGCATTTGCGATTGAGGGGCATGCGGCATGTCCAGTGTCTGGTATGCAGGGAGGTCGAAGCTGTCTGCCAGCGGTACGTATGGGATGGACTGCATGGTTTTGTATCGTGTTCTTTTGAAAGAGGTGTTGCTTTTGTTTTTATGGAAGTCATTCCCTGTGTTCAAATAGGTTCAACGCTCACAAAGTTCAAACCCAAATATTTATTGACTGTTTTTATTAATGAGACATGTCTCCTTGCTTCACAGCTTCAACGATCAAGTCATTGTCTGCTATTCCACACGCGTCCATATATAAACAAATATTTTAGCTCATGATGCATTCACAAAAACACCGTGACTCACTCTGCCCACTTTTCCACACCCAAAATACACCCACAAAAACAACAAATAAAACAATGCCATGCCCAGCGCTGTACTTTCCCCCAAGCATCCATAACAAAATCATTTATAATTTGCACAAAAAAAAAAGCATCTTGAACAACTGTCTCCCTTCACTATCTCCACAAACAAGGGTCCCCAAAAATAATGAACGCATCACCTCCACCAGTATTTGAGCCTCCGAGCAGCAGCAGCATCATACCATGCACAACAACCGTACCACTCACCAACGCGGACACGACCACCTACAACTCAAACAACGTCCTGCCACTCTCAATCGGTATCCCGCTCCTTGTCGTGATTGGCATCAGTCTACTTGTCTCCATTGTCATTCTTGTCTGCCTCTTATGTAAAATCTGCCGTGAAACACTTCTCGAGCGAGAGTACATCCAACGGCAGCAACAGCTTCTTCGCCAATATAACCATCATACCCCCGACGAAGAACCATTACCCGTCTATAAATCGCGTGATTCTGAGCAAGGATTCACTACAACTGTTCTTCCAACATTATGGGACCGCCGTGCTTCTGCGTTGCATGAATGTTCAGGTACAACTGACTTGCACAATGCGCCGCGCGAATCAAATGTACCTGCATCAACAAGAAGGGATGGTAACGGTTTATTTGTGAGGAGTGAACGATCCTCTTCGTTTCTGCCAATGCATGGCCCGAATGCTCGGTTGACGCGCGTGTTTCCCCCTCTCGAGTCGACTTGAATTTATGTGGGGATCCTAGCCCTGTTCTTCAATGATGGGAATGCGTCAAAAACAATGCTTGTCCACTTTTTTTGTGCCTATATACGTTAGCCATGCTTTTATATTTTTTAAAAATCATTTTAATTGCAACTATCCTCCTCCTGTAGTTTATTTATATTACGCATTCAATAATATATACATTATTGACCTGAGAATCGGACTGAGCGTTGGTACTTATTGGGTTTGATAATTCGGCCGTTCACGTGTTCAAAATTTTAACACTTTCTGCAAATTGTCAGCTTTTTATTTGTTTTGACTGGCGTTACTTTCAATCTATTTTGCGTCACTTCCCTTTACTTCTTTTGTTTGCTTCAAACGTTGATGCAAATCACCACTCTCTCTTCCCCACGATCTGCTTTCGAGTGTCGTAACGCTTGACCGCAACCCCCCGAAATACAGTCATTTATTAAATAGTCAATGTCGAAACAAGTGAAACTCATGTGGTCTTGTTGTTAATCTTCCTGAACAAACAACACCGGCTCATCGGGTGTGCCGTAAAACGGGACTGGGGAATACTTGGACGTGTCCCTTCTTCGCCCGTGGCCTCGTACCGAGAGTACATGCGCTTCCGTGTTGAAGACGTATTTTTCAAGCGCAATCGTGTCATCGTCGGCAAAGATTCTGCATCATTTGCGTTTCAATAAAAAGGCATCTGTCTGCTTGCATAACCAAACCTAAATAAACTCACAGATACAAGTACTTGAGCGTCTCCGCCAAAAAGAAGGATTCCTGCCGATCCATTGCTTCCCCATCCACCTCATTCACATCTGTAAGGCCATGGTACCCACCATCGTCTTTGCAATACTTTTCAAGCATCTTTGTAATCGTCCATGCGCGTTGTCGATAGACAGGGTCATGTGTGAGTCTCCACATGTAAAATAGGGATTCAACAGCTTCTGGTCTGTGTGAAAATTAAATAAACGGCGCATGCCCTTATGTACGGTACATCAATATCAAAAAAGCTTACCTCAGATGGTATCTTGGATCCCGCGCAACAGCATCGCCCTCCGCGTTTTCGGGTCCAATCCCAGTCATTGTATTTTCATACATTTTCCAGCAGTAGTCTGTGATTTTCCGACCAATATCTAAATGGTGCGTCCATTCTCCTGTTCGTGATGCCAAGGCTCCTGTTGCAAACATTCCACCCGCGAAACAAGCCTGCATAAAGGCAGAGTTCAGAGTGTTGGTATTTCGCGAAATTTGAATGGTATACTGCACGCACTAAATGATCAAATGAATTCTCGCTGTCGACAGAGACACTGGTGCTTCCATCTTCTTGAGTATATCTCCTGACGTTTGCGCCTGGGACAAAGAGGTATCCGCTTGGCGAATGTCGGACAAGGCGGCTTCCAAATCCCTTGGATCCCAAAGAAAATGTTTAAAGGCAAAGAGGAGACTTAGGTAGAAAAAGATTTTGCGTTTGGCACCTGTGCTGCCTCATAGTACATGTCAAAGAACTTGGATTCGCCGGTTGAAAGCCACATTTTCAAAAGATATTCGTAGTACGAATCTGACATCCCTCCAAGTGAAACTTTGCCGCCTTTTTTTGTTTTGGTATTTGACAATGTCATTTTCGAAAAACACTACACGCCCAAGCAGTTTACCTTGAACCTCGCCCCGAATATCTCCCGAATGTATATACTCCGGGTATAGTCCAGGAATCGGTGTTTTGATAGTTTGCAGTTGCTTGTAAACAAACAGTGCCTTTTCAGCATACATGGGATTCCCAGTCACGTCCGAGAGATACTGAAACTCGAGCTGAAGTGATCCGATTTCAGCGAGACTTAGAGCGGTACGAGATCCACGAGTCTCTCCACTTTGGCAAATCAAATCAAATCAGACCGTCTTTGAAAAATAATTCAACGCAAGCAAAAGAAAAAAACAACTCACGTCGCAAGAACCAGTTGATTCACTGGAAACCCAGACTCCCCATCAAAAGCCGGCAACAACAAATCTGCCAACTCCACACATTTTTCAACCAACCGCGCATCCCCTTCCAAATCATACGCAGCCAGCAACCCACCCAACACGCGAATCACTGTTTCAAACACACTCACAGCCTGCGTGATTTTCTTGAAATCCAGCGTTTCGAGGATTAAATGTTTGGAGGCGTTGTATTCGGCGTGGAGACCCATGATATAGAGTGTGTCGAGAGCGTCCACGGGCGTGTTGAGGAGGTTTTGTGTTTGGTACCAGTCGTAACCCGTTTTGGAGATGGGTTGCAGGTCATCGTGGCCCCACGCGTATTTTACGTACCCGGACCATGCGTGTTCCATCATCTTTTTTTTTTTTTTATGTGAATAAACTGAGATACTTGAACAAAATCTGTACCGCACCTCCTTCACAAACTGCATCTTTTGAGGATCGCTATTTTGGCGTCCGGTGCTCAAAAAAGGTGGCAAGTTGAGCCCCAATTTCTTCTCCTTTGACGCATCAAACGCGGTGGTACCAGCAACTTTGACATCCATATCGCGTTTTTGACGGACAGACAATGTATCCGACAAAGTAGGCATGAGACTTAGACTCACGATGGCAAGTGCGCAGATCGCAGTGAGCAAATAGATGAGTTGAAATCTGTTTGGAAAATGCACGCGCGTGGATCCGTAGACGACAATCATTGCCCTAATGTTTTTCCCAGAGTCCGGAGTGAGTAAGGATGAGAATAGGTTTGGAATCTGGGAGCAGGTATTTGGTTTTCTTTCCAATGAAGTTTCAATGGGAAATGTAACAATGCCATTTCAATTGTCCGGTTTTTCAAGGCCGAAGTTTTTTAGACAATGACAAGTGTTTGAATGCCGACATCTCACGATAAAAAATGACCCAAATTACCCGCGCGATTCGAACTCGAGTGTGGTTCATGATTTCAGTCTTGCTTGTGTTCTACATCTGCTCATTCTCAGTACCATCTCCGTGCAGAGACAAGGTTTCCTCCTCTTTGTGTAATCATGCCTATCCAACCTTACGAAATTCTGTGTGCATCATTGAAAGACTCCTCCATCAAAACAATTCGATTCCGAAAAAGAACACGTCGCGAAATACCTTCAAATGGTCAAACAAATGAAAGACTCGCCTATCCCTGTCCTCATCATGGGATGCAGCCGGTTATCCATTGGGCGCGCCATGGACGCTGTTTTTAAATATCGAACAAGCGCGAGAAAGTTTCCAGTTACAGTCAGTTTGGTAATTCGCGTGTTCTGTGCACACACGATGTATATTTTCACTCAACATTACTTGAAACCCAGGACTGTGGCGTAAAAGAGGTTCAGGATTTAGTACTTCAAAAGATAGGAAGCAGCGAACGCGTTTGGACCACCGAATTTGCACCCCCGAACACGAACGCGACTGACGACGAGACTTTCAAAGCGTATACTGCTGTGGCCCGGCACTATAAATGGGCTATTGAAAAGTTTTTTGCCGACCCTGAAGCGCAGCATGTGATTATCATTGAAGGTGCGAATTCCGTTGTTTCGTTTCCCGTCCCTCACACACATGGACAAAAAAAAACAAAAATTAGACGACTTTATCGTCAGCCCCGATTTCTTCAGCTACTTTCAAGAAACCATTCCACTCATGTACATGGACCCAAGCCTCTACTGCATCAGCAGCTGGAACGACCAAGCACATCCCCACGCCATCTCACACGACCCAAAACGCCTGTTACGCACCGACCACATGCCCGGACTAGGTTGGCTTCTCACTCGATCCGTGTATGAAAGCATTGCCCCGTTTCCCGAGTACAGTGTTGAAGGCTGGGATCTATGGATGCGAAACAATGCGCAACGTCGTGGGCGGCAATGCATCATCCCAGAAATGTCGCGCAACACAAACATTGGCAGACGAGGCGTGAGCAATGGATACATGTTTGAAGAGCATGTTGCTGGAAACACGCACACGACGTTTGAACATGCCGTCGATTTTGCAGAGTTGAGGGAAACGATTGCCGGGTTGGGGAATCCGTTTTACAAGAAGCGGTTGTTTAAATCTGTTTATGAAGAAGCGATTCTTGGGGTTTGGAATGAAGTGTTGAAGGTACCCATGGTGAGTGCTGTGGTATGGGGACGGATGAATGGGACGTGTGACTCGGGGTTGTTGAAGGTTCGTGTGGAGTATGAAAGCCCGGAGGAGCTGTCAGCAATAGCAACGGCGCTAAATATCATAGACAGTGTCCATGATGGAGTCATCCGGTCCGCTGTGGATGGAATTCTACCGGTAGTGTTTGACCGGCAGGTTATCGCATACTTTGCACCGAAGCAGGCATCGCGGGCATTTATTGTCGATGAAGATGGACGATTCATTCAGAACAACTAAGCACACCGCAATAAAGCTATATACTACCAATAATTCAAGAATATCTTTGAAAGTTTTTGCAACTGTTTTGTAATTATATTCAATCAAGACCATCAAAACTCGGAGGTCGGTTCTCAACTGCATACCCCCATTCACGCAAACTAGAACCCATAAACAGCTCCAACTTTCCTCCACGAACAATTTCTTCATGTTTCAACCAAGACCGATTCAAGATTCTCCCATTCAATTTCGCGCTTTGAATCACACGCGCATCCTCCTCCTCCCCATCCCGCACAACAACACGAATCTTGAACAAATTCCTCCCCTCCTCACCAACCCTCACGGTCACCGCCCGAAACCGCGGCGCAACAATCAAATACACATCCTGCCCAGCAACCGGGAAAATCCCCATCGCGGCACACATGAACCACGATCCCATGGACGCGCTGTCATCGTTCCCGGGGATCCCGTTTGGTTGCGATGTGAAATTGTTTTTGATTATAGTGTCTAACCGTTTCGTGCTTAGATCGGGTCTTCCTGCGTAGTGGTAGAGGACGGGGACGAGGAATGCAGGTTCGTTTCCTGGGTTGTAGATGCCGAGTTTGAAGAATGCGTCGATTCGTGAGATGAAGGTTTCATCACCGCCCATGTATTGAATGACAGTTTTCATTTGATGTGGAGCAAAGAAGCTGTTTAAACAAACATAAGAAACCGCCTTGATATGGACTTGTCAGAAAAAAGGGGGGGGGGGAGACCAACACACCTGTACGACCACGAACAGTCTTCGTAAAACTCATCAATGTCGTTGAAATGGTTAATAGGTGACCCGAAAGTAGGAGATATGCGTTTAAAAGGACCCGGTCTCCCATCCACCGCTTTTAATCGCGGTTGCAGAAACCCGGTATACCCATGATCCACCGTCTCATTATCCCACAACATTTTCCAATTTCCAGACCTCCGCAACAATGCAACAGAGTCATTCAGAAACCCCATCGATTTCGCCATCATTCCAATCGTATAATCCGCATACGCATACTCCACCGTCCTTGAAACCGAACTCGACTTGAATCGCCCATTATTCCGCGCCATGAGGTCATCAAGATCACCCTTCGATTTCACAGAAACATACCCATCAGTTTTATACTCGTCCACATGACCGCGTCCTTCAAAAATGTAATGAAACGGGGACTCGGTTTCACTGCTCGTTTGAAGTAACTCATACGCGGCTGTATAGTTGATTCCAGGGATTTTTTTGATAAAGGCTTCGGTGATAAGGATTTCGGCGTTGTTGCCGCCTTGTGTGATTCCAAATGAGTTTCCGACGTGGCTGTCGCCGAGGTATCCGCGGTTGTATTTGGCGCTGAGCATGAGTGAGTTTATGAGGTCGGTTTCAAGTTTTGGTGCAATGAGAGTTAAGAGCGGGTTCACTGGTGTTTTTTGTTTTTTTTTTTGGTGCGGAAGTTTTTTTAGGTTTCGCAAGAATGAATTTCTGAAATTTGAAGGGAGTGCTCACTCGTTCGAAAGGTATCCCAAATACAGTCTAACAATAAAGAAATTAAAATTCATATCTTTCCATGCAACGAAAGAATTCAACAAAAAGGCTTACAAAAGTCGTCGTAATAAGGCAAAGTTTCGGTTCCATCCGGCCACGCTGGATTCTCGCCCGTGCGATTCACTGGCATGAAAAACATTCGATAGAAACTGGAAAAGAAAATGATTTCATCTTCTTTCCGGAGAAGCGGCTCTTGCACTGAAATTGCGCCGAGATTCTGTTGAACAATTTTTTGTTTCAAAAAATAAAAGGAAACGCGACAAATCTGCAAGTTGTCAAAACAAAAATAAAAATACCTGTTTCCAAAGCGTTGCAGCAATCTTGACCTGCTCATCAAAAGTAACCGCCTGCGCCTCTTTTAACCGCTCGCAAGCCTTATCCATGGACTTGAACGAAATTCCAACATCCAGCAACACTTGAACATTCCCATTTTCATCCGCCATTGTTTCGTCCACAGTGAAGGAAAAGTATCCACCAATGTTATCGCCGTCTCCCGAGTAATCGTATAATCCCACAGAATTTGTTGTTTTTACCTGAACGGTTTTGGTGTCTTGCGAACGGCCGCCGTTTTGAGATTCGGTGTTTGTTAGAACGCCGTATTGATGCGGTTTGGTGGATGCTGCGCCCATGCAGGAGTATACTTTATAAATGCCGTTGGTCGGGTGTAATTCAAAGGATGAGGACCATGTATCTAATTTTTCGCAAAAAAAGTTACAAAACTTTTTCTGTCGGAGCCATGAACAAAGCGAAGAGATTCTCGCTACCTTGATACTCCCCCGTCACCATGATCCTAGATCCATCCGATTCAGCAACCCCAGATTTAAATCCCATTGTCGGATGCTTGGCCTTCAACACTGCATGTAAAGTCACATTTTCCCCCGCCGCCAACAAATTGTTTTTTCGAACTGTATCCAAATGAAACGACCATTGATGTTTTGCAAATGATGCAGCGGCAGTGATGGACGCGTTTAATTTGACGCTGGATAACGAGACTGCGTAATATCCAGGTTTAGATTCTTCCCAATCACGGTGCGATACAAAGTCGGGTATTCGAGTCGCGAAAGGTTCTAGTAATGTAGTGTTTCCGGTGTTCCAGTGCGGGGTTAGGACCATGTTTTGGTATGAACGGCCTCCACCCGTGCCGGATACTGTGTGGTTTTTTGTTTTTTTCAAAAATTGTTTTGTTTGAAAAAGCGACAAAGAGTTTTTGGCAGCCTTTGCTTTACCATGGGTATGTGAAAATCCAATGATTGGCCGCGTTGGATGATATCCAGGTTCAACATGGTCTGTGCGGGGTGTCCAATTTTAGCAAAGGACCCTTGACACACTCAAAAAAAAAAATAGGAACGAACCGGAATCTGCAGAAACTTTGACCATACCGTTTGGTACACTAGCTCCAAGCCATACGTGCCCATCCCCGTCTGTTTTCGTGTGATGTTTTTAACACAAGACAACTAATTTTTTTTTTCTTAAAGAGTCGTGTCTCACCCGTCCCAATTCTTGGATCGACCCATTTCAAATTATCCACCTCAGAACGCTTAAACTTGATGGATATAATATGGCACTACAAAATGATTGTTCAACAAAAGCAATTAAACCCCCCGTTGAAAGATGAAAGCAATCAATGGCGGTAATCACATACCTGACGCTGAACAATCAAACACAAGGCGATAACAGCAACGATAATCAAGGGTCTAGTTTTGAATCTGGGAAGGTATCGACGCGTGATTCCCGGTTTGGAGAGGACAGTCATTTTTTGCTTTGAAATAATGTGCTGATTGTTTTTTTTTTTTTGGAAAACAATGGGGGGGAGAGAATGGGGAGCATATTGCAGCTGCCGATGCTTCGTTGTGATGCTTGGGGACATCAAGGGTCGCGTGAATTCAAGAAAATGACATGTCTCTGTTTTGGGTTTGGGTAAATATCCAAAAAGAAAGAAATCTGTCCAAAAGGGTTCGAAAACAGCCAATCAAAAAAATCACTCAAATCAAGTCAATTGTTTTTACACACACACATCCCAATAATCCATTTTTTATTTTATCATCCCCTCGTACATGCAACCAAAATGAACTCCATCAACGAACCTGCACCCGCATACCGACCCATGGAACAAATGCAGACGCGACAACCGAGTCCAGATGCAGCATCACCACCACCGACAACGTTATCAAGTCCACAGGAACAAGATGAACCAACAAGACAAGTTTCAAATCAGTCTTGGTGGTGTTGTGATGCCGGTGACTGTTGCCTGACTGCTTCGCTTTGCTGTTTTGCGTGTCAGTGTTGAAATTGAACCTAAAAATAAAAAAGAATAAGATTCCCACCCGTGCCATCAACTTTTGTTATATGTGTGTGTTGTGATGGGCGTGGATGTAGAGGGGAAGAGCGGCTGGGTGGAAAAAGATGCAAGAATGGATAGAGTGAGCTGATAGAGTGGGCTGGGCGAGGGGGCTTGTGAAATTATAAGTTTGAAACCCAAGAACTGATGTGTCCCTTCGACGACACGCAACCAAAGTAGACAGCTTGCATACATGCAAATCAACAACAACCCATGCACAATTGCAGTAGTCCATATCTGTCCCCGTCATTCCATTCCATTCCATTCCATTCCATTCCATGGGCGCTTGCTGGAAACAAACAACTCTAAAGAAGAAAACAGAGTGGGGGGGTTGAACCTGAACCCATTTGTGACACAAGGTTCAAACCCAGTCCCCAAATCCAAAATAAAATAAAAAGGTGAACCCGCACGACGACCAACCAACCAACAAGATTTCATGAGCCAATCCATCCAGGACCCTCCAAAGTACACTCCCATGGAGCAGATGCAGCCCACCGCTGCTGTTGTTTCTGCTGTTGCTGTTGCGCCAAACTCGACACCTCGAGCACCGGAGATTCAAGGAGCTCCAATCCCAGATGCAAAGCAAAATGGGAACGCATGGAGTTTGTGTTTGTTTGTTCCAGACTGTTGTGCGTGTTGTGTGGTGCTTCCGATGATGTGTTGCTGTTGTTGAGGTGATTGCATGGAGAGAGAGGAGGGGGCCGGCAAGTAAAATATAGATGATGACACGATTTTAAAATATGATGACACAATTTTAAATAAAAAAGAGAGAAAAGGAAAGTCCCACCTTTTTTTTCACTATATCGCTTTCATGAGTGTGCTTTTTGGTGGTCGCTTTTTTTCATTGTCCTCCCCCTTCCCACGCAATCAAGAACAAGAATGGAGACAAAAGACGACGGCAAACTGGAAGCGCAGAATAAAGTCGATGCCGTTGTTGTGTTATCGTCGCTGACACCAGACTTTCCTCCATCGTACGCGACTTTGGACGCACCTTTGAAAGTTGAGGTGATGAGGTGATGATGGATGGATCCCTTTGAAATGCCATCCATCCCCTTGCATCCATCCCCTCATGTTTGAACCCTAAATATTTGCCATCTAATTAAAAAAAATTGGTTGTTTCCGGCAACGATACTCGACATACCGACACCGCCATACCCGCCTGAGACAGAAGAGAATGTCGCTGCGTGTGTTGCGATGATGCCGGGAGCAGCACCGACACAGGTACTATACCCCCCACTCCTCTCCACTCCTCTCCACTCCTCTCCACTCCATCCTCTCCACTCCTCTCCTCTCCTCTCCTCGTCTAAAATCACAATCTCCATTTTGCATCTTGTTTATGTTTCAATAACAAACGATTGGTAACACAAATTGCAAAAACACCAAACATAAAATAGGGTGCTTCACCGGAACATGAAAAAAGAAGGACCGGATGTTTACCGATTGATATTATTTATTGTTGTAATTGTGGAGTTTATTGCAGCGATTCTGTCTCTTTTGTTTTACTGCGTGTGTGTTTGGATGTTTCATGTGTTTTGGGTGGTGGACAATGAGATTTATGCCGAAGCGTTGATAAAATGTTTTGTGTTTTATTTTGTTTCCAAGTGTGAAAGTGTAAAAGTGTAAAAGTGTAAAAGTGGGGGATGGATGGTCGTTTCAAGGAAGAGAATAAAGGACAAATGGGATTTTCATGTTTCAGAGACTCTCTCCTTTAAAACCAGTGTAAATTAGTAATTTTTTCCCATTTATAATTGTCAATTTTCATCAATTTTTCATCAATTGGTTTGATAGTTAGTTGGCGTTTGTTCGTTGAAATTGTAAAATTGCAATTAATTATTTACATAAAACAGTTTTGCAAATGGAAAAACTCTTTTTGGCACTCACTCACTCACTCACTCACTCACTCTGTTTTTCTCCGTTTCAAAGATTGACTAAAATTTACCTTCCCCCTTTCTCATAAATACCCTCCCTCCTTCTTCAGCATCTTGGATATTCTCAGAAACTACCAACTACATCCAGCAACAACCAACACCCCACCCACCCAAACAACCAACCAACCAACCCTCCTTAGCATATGCTCACCCTCTGCATCTTCATGGGCCTCGCTGCCCAAGCCTTCTCCCAAGACCTCAAGAACTGCGGAAAGGCATCGGAACTCTTTGCATTCAACCCCGCAACCCTTCAATACCCCGCAGGTGTTGCCGCTGCCAACTTCACCGTCCAGCTCACTTCAAAGCCCGCCGGAACAGTCTCCCAGGCCCTCAACATTGACGGATTCACCATGCATCCCAACATTCTCAACTACACCCCAGACAACTGGAACATTCCCCAAACCGTCACACTCGTGGCCAAGCCAAACATTTACTCCACCGGCAGCGCTGCAAACTTGAAGCTCCGTTACGGTGTCAACGCTCCTTGCTCCCCCACAATTCACACGTGTGAGTCCACCTACGACGTCAAGTACGAATCCTCGCCACCAAAGACGTGTGTTAGTTCTGGAGACCCGCATTTGAAGCTGTTTGACGGATCCAAGTGTGAAGGCCAGGATCACGGCGGTTTCTACTTGTTCAAGAACCAGCACATGGAAGTTCAGGCGCATCACTACCAGTGTGGAAACTACAAGTGTAACGGTGCTGCATCCATCAGGTATGTGTTTTGTTTTGTGTTTATCATCTGGTTTACAAGCGACTAAACATCCAAAAAATATAACTTGTCCATCACAGATACGGTGACTCTGTCGTGATTGTTTCCGCCATGAAAAAGTACGGATCCAACTCTGCCGGAAAGACGGTCGAATACAACCGCATTTCTCAGGAAACTACCGGCATCTCCGTAAACTCCAACACCAAGGACCAATGGGTTTTCACCACCGACGACGGTACCGTTGTCACAATCAGTACCCACATGTTTACCGAAATGAGCATCACAATCAACGCGTCCCCATACATGGCAAGCATCAAACAAAACTCGGGAGTTTGCGCCAAATCTTGCAAGTGGAACACCCACAGAGTACCCGACAGCGAGAACCACATGGTTGGACGGTACACCAAAGGAACCTGTTTCCCACCTTTGGCTGCTTGGTGGGGCAAGGATTACAAGGATCTTGTTCCTGGAATCAAGTTTACTGATGCGGATTACAAAAAGAGTGTTTGTGCTGCGACTACCACGACTTCCTCGCTTCCAGCTGCTTCCTCTTCTTCTTCGACCACTTCATCGGCTGCCCCAGCAACGAGCGCAAGTTCCACGACTTCTGCTGTGGTTGTGCCACCTACTTCGCCTGCTACTACTACTTCCAACGTTCCAGCTCCTTCGTCGAGCACTGCTGCTTCTACCACTTCATCCGCTGCTGCCACCACTGCTAGCTCGACCACGACTGGTGCTGCTGCGACGTCTTCTTCGTCTTCGTCGACCGGTGCTGCTTCTTCCAGCTCTTCTTCTGCGTCTTCGTCGTCAGTGCCCTCTTCGTCCACGGTCCCACCAGCTGGCAACTCACCTTCCACTTCCTCAAGTGCATCTTCGAGTGTTGCATCCATGACCACCACCTCCACCACCGCTGCCGCTTCCCCTTCCCCATCCGTCTACATCCCAATCTACGACCCAAACAACTACAACTACACCCTCCCAACCACCAACACCACCATCCCAGGAACCCCCATCTACACGGACGCCGACAAACTCAAAGCAACCCTGCAATGCCGCGAGATCCTCAACGTCCCCGGCTGCGACGGACTCATCCCAGAACACATTGAATTCCTCATTAGCGCCTGCGTGGACGACTACCTCCTCACTGGAACCCACATTTTCAGTACCGGCCATTTAGCCGCTTTAAACGCGCAATGCCATCATCAATGTGAAACCATCATTGCCGCTCCAATTCAAGTCTCCAACAACACCAACGTTGCTGCGAATGTCCAAATCATTGCTGGATACAACAACAACACGTGTATTAATTCTTGTTCCGCGAAAGGACAATGTTCTGCAAAGGGATGTATTTGTGACGCGCCGTGGAGTGGAATCGATTGCTCAATCAATTTGAGCCAGTATTCGCCACCACAGCCGCCCATGATTAAATGTGACAATGGGACTACGTATCAAGGTACTTACGTTGCGCCTGCTGCGTTGAATCCTGCTGCGGCGGCGGTGATTGCGCAGTATCAGCCTGCTGCGCCGGGATCCAATTCGGGTGGGGTTTACACGGTGGGACCGTTGAAGACGACTGCGCGTGGTCCTGCTGCTACGGGTGTTTTGGCGTCTGGTGCGTTTAGTAGTGTTGTTGTGGGGATTGTGTCGTTCTCGGTTGTCTTGATGCTGTGATTTTGAACGGGTTTTTTCTTTCTGATGCTTTTTTTTTTTGTGGATTTCTCCTCTCATTTCAAGGAGTCTTTTTTTTGGGCTGTTCCTTCTTTGTAGATGTTTTTTGTTGATGTGGACTGTTTTTTCATTTGGAACATTATTAAAAAAGTGCTGTTCACTTTTTATATATTCTCTTCGTGTCGATCCCCCCGAAAGATTTTCAACTTTCAAACATGTCAAGCGCACTCGAACGCACAAACCGTCGCCTAAAAAACACGATGGGCACGCTCGGCGCCAAAGTCAACCTCGACGGAACTCTTGTTCAACCTCGCGCCGTCGCTGTCGTTGTCGATGGGTCAATTACTACTGGCGATTCTCAACAACAACAGCAACTGCAACAACCATCGCGTTTAATTTTCTTTGGCGGACAAACTGTACAACCGCGAAACCCGAAACATGGGCCAGGCCTTGCTGCATCGATTTATAGCGACATGATGCAGAATTTGGAAAAGAAAAAGGCGAGTCAACGGCAGTTGGGTAAAAACAAAAAAGAATATCTTTTTTTTGTATTTGCTTTGCGTTGTGTTTAATTGGTTGTTGTTTTGTATGGGGATCCCCATCTTTAGCCGAGTTTGAAAAACTACAAATGAAGGAACGCAGTGAAATCAAGAGCGCCTCACGTAAACAACACGCGTCACAAGATGGACAAACGAAATGGATTTTTGATAGTCGCGATGTGCAGAGAGAAAAGAATCCTGTTGTTATTGAGGTAGTGCTGGCCCTGCTTGTTAATTATTTTTTATTTTTTATTTGTTATTTTCAACACAAAAAAACATATACACACGTAGGAAAAGGAGGCTCGTTTCCAGTTGAGAAAGTTGTCGAGAAATTATGCGGATGAATTGAGTTGAGTCGTTTTTATTTTGTTTTTTTTCGTCATCGCGTTATTTTTTTTGGACCGGAAACTGAACGTAAAAAAAAAAAAAACCAGGCGCGCAAATTGCGGAAAACTCGCGATTCAAGGATAACCTTGCAACGGCGTTGAAAAAGGTACTATCCCGACCGGGAGCGCGCAAAAAAAAAAAAAAAAAAAAAAAAATTGCTCTTTTCGACATCTGAACAATTCTGTCCAGACCGACATGGACCCCAAAGAAGCAGAGCGACACCAATTTTTCAACCAACAACCCGTATTTCGTGAAAGCCGGCGCATGAAACCGCCTAGAAATATGGATCATGTAAGAGCAAGAGAGAGACTCTTCCCCACAACTGACACACAAAAACACAGTACAAATTCGATCTTATCAATCACTCTGAAAAACCAAAACTCGCATCGAACCCGAAAAGACGTCCAACGACTCCACTCGATTTACAGCATGCATGTCCGTTGAATAAACCAGGTAAACTATCATATTTCCCAACTTTGAATTCTAGCATGTAAGTTTAAATGTTTTGGGGGATTTATTCAAAGGCCAAGCCGCCGGCAACAGCCTCCCACTCCCAACAACCCCCAATTCTTCCACAACCTCGTCAACACGTCAAACAACGCGTCGCCAAAAGACCGATGTAGTTCAACGCACCGAACCTGGACTTACGAACCGGATCCACGATCCATCGAAAGATGATCCAAATGAACCAGCGTATTTTCATTTTGGGAGACCTGGGAATGGAGCGCCACTTTTGGATCGGGCAACGAGGAGTAAAATTGATGCGAGGTTTTTTTTTTTTTTTTTTTTATTTTTATTGCGTCGTGTTGTGTTGCTGATTTCTCTGATTTTTCTCGATACTTTGCAGGTTGCTCGCGTATAAAGGCGATTCGCATTTTGAAAAGTTGAGAGTGACGGACTTGCTGCGTGTGTGAAACAAAAGGAAGAGAAAAATGACTTTTGGTCCCTGCAATCCCCCCCTCCCTCAGACTCCTATTTTTTTATCATTTATTACTTTTCCCCCCAATACAGCTGGCTACCATTATACTACAATTTGTAAAATACTTGTTCGTTTTTGCGTTTGAAGTGGTGATGCTGTAAAAACTTGTCACGCGCACCGCATTGAGGGGTCAGCCGAGGGTGCTGCCTTCTGCCGAGTAGTAGAGGCGAGAGTATATCGAGAATGAGGATGGAAGGTTGATCGGTTGTGATAATGTTTGCTTGTTTGATGGCTGTTGGAGGATGAGTCGGTGTGATCAGTTGTCGCGGTGAGACTGATCTCATGGCTTGAAACCCTTTTTTTTTTTTAGACTCACTGATAAGGGGGAAGGGCGTGGGGTAAGACAGAACAGACATGTGACTCAATTTTGCAACAAGTTGTCAACGCGTGTCCCCGAGCTTTTTTACTTGGAAATTACCACAAAAAATAAACATGACGGACAGTGACCCAATTTCGAGATATTAAATAAGAATAAGAATAAGAATAAAAATAATAATAATAATAATCGGAATAACAATGAGAATAACAATGACGCACTTGATCGCATGTTCACGCGCATTCAATTGTTTCAGCTTTTTCACGGCTCTTCAAGGATCACTCACTGCACATACACGCAAACACTTCACAAACACGCGCGTGTCTGAAACAAATGATCCAGCATCACGCTCTCAACGCCCAACGCTAAACGCAGGTTGGGATGGGATGGGATGAAATGGAAGCCCTTATAATTTGTCAACAAGACAGACACCAAGCGAGCGTCCAATCAAAAAACAAATGACATTGTTTTTAATCCGGCTTTTATTTCCAATGATTATGATTGGATAACTGTGCGACGCTTGGTCAGTCAGGGCTTGAATCTTGTTTCGGCCAGAACGGGGTTCGATCCGACGATCAGCACATTTTATTTGAAATTTTTACAAGTTGGATCCCGCGCCGTTTTTGTTTGGACTGGACTGACGCTTGACGGGGGTCAGTGGAGCTTTGCTGGTCGTTGATCCAACAACACGGCATCCAGCATCATCCAAGCAGCACACATTGCACCCACCCACACCCAATCCTACCTCGCAAAGTGGTTGCCCCAGCGGCACGTGATCCTTGGAACAAAATTTAAAAAAATTCAATCGCGCGCGTCGGATAACAGAGCATGACCAAACCCGTGACGCCAGAAGCCATCCACACTGCCACCCCGATTGATTTTTCTGAACACGCCTATATAAGGACGGACCTTGGTCCCGGTTCCAACTTCATCCAAACAACTTCAACAAACCAACAAACCATGGCATCACACCTGGCAGCAAGAGCAGTATCCTGGAACCCAACCGGAGACGGTGCCGCATGGGCCTACTCCTGTGACTGGAAGGGAGCCGACCTTACGAACGCTGCCGTTCCCGCCGCTCAGTGCGGTCCCAAGTGTGAAGCAACCTCTGGATGCACGCACTTTTCCTGGTCAAACTACAACGGCGGAACTTGCTGGATGAAAAGCGGATCCGTCACCCCCAACGATGCCTTTTCCAATGACGCCAAAGACGGTGTCTGTGGATACCTTAAGTCTGCTCAACCGGCTGTCGGTGGATGGACTACGGTTTCTGACTGTCAGTGGGCTCCCAAGTGCGATTTCAAGGGCCAGGACCTTACTTCGGTGATTGCCGCGGGAAGCGCTTGCAGCTCCAAATGTGCAGGAATCTCTGGATGCACCCACTTTTCTTGGACCAATGCCAACGGCGGAACTTGTTGGATGAAGTCTGGAGCAGCTGGTGTTGGCGATGCCATTGTAAACAATGCCGACGGTGCAATCTGTGGAATCATGTCCTCCTCCAACCCACAACCCCCACCCCCACCCCCACCCGGTGGTCCATACAAGCTCGTCAAGAACCACACCCCTAAATCCATGCTTTCCGGAGACGGCTGGTACTTTTACACGGACAGTGATCCAACCCACGGACACGTCAAATACGTCAGCCGTAATGAGGGTATCTCTTCAAACATGTTCTGGACTGCCAACGATGACGGCGAGTACCTTTACATGGGTTCCAAGCAAACTGGCGGCGGTCCACCAAAAAGTTTGCGTTTAACCTCTGTTGACGGATTCGATGCCGGACTCGTCATTGTCGATGCATTACATATTCCCTCTGGATGCGGTACCTGGCCTGCCTTCTGGACTGTCGGAACCAACTGGCCAAACCACGGAGAAATCGACTTTATGGAAGGTGTCAACGGCGTCGGCAACAACATCATGACTCTCCACACGGGACCAGGCTGCTCCATGAACCTGGACAACCAGCAAAAGAGCTGTGAGGGAAACAACGGATGTGGCACTCAAACTTCCAAAGGTGCCACATTCGGTGACTCTTTCAACCGTCAACGTGGAGGTGTTTACGCAATGGAATGGGTCCCAAGACAATCCAACGGCGCCCCCGGATTCATCAAAGTCTGGAACTTTGCAAGAAACGCCATTCCAGCTGACATCACAAACGGTAACCCAAACCCAGGACTCTGGCCAACCAACGATGGATACGCGTACTTTGGTTTCGGAAACAACTGTCAACCACAAACGTTTGGAACTCAACAAATCATCATCAACTTGACGTTCTGTGGAGACTGGGCTGGCGGTGTGTTTGCGAACCAGTGTAGCGCTGCTGCCGGTGGTCGATCGTGCGCAGACTTTGTTAGCAACGTTGGAAGCGCGCTCAATGAGGCCTTTTTCAAGATTAAGGGTGTGCAGCTGTACCAACTTGCTTGATTTTTGTTTGAGCATGTTTGTTTCTTTTTTTGCCATTTCTCTGTTGTCTTTTTTGTTGTCATGGGTGCACCCAAGTTGTTTGGGTCAGTTAGATAAGAGTTTTTACACAAAATATATGTTGCAAACTGTATGGATATTATTTTGGATGAGTTCCACTTTCACTTTGGTTTGTGTTTTTCAAACTGGAACCAGCCTGCAAGTCAGCGACTTGTCCAAGTGATTCTTCTTTCACCCATTTGAGCTTCTTTTTTTAACCAGTAAAGCGTGAGATGGTACTTACGCGAAAAAAGTGACACCCTTCAAAAAATGCCGCAGGAAAAATTCCCTTCATTCGCAACACGAATTTTTTTTGTTCGAAGGAACCGTGGATTTGATTCAGGTGTCGTTCCAATAAAAACGCGCATGTGTGGTCCATGAAACAGCATCTTGTTAAACCCGTTCTCTGCAGGAGTGTGCCGTTTTGCTTGAAGGAAATGTCGAGCAAAAAACGATACCAGAACACCGTCCATTCCACGCTTCAAGTACCAAAGTCCTACCCAACCCCCTTCTCAAGACAACAATCTTGACCATCACTGACGATGTTTTAAAATCGGCACTGCGCAGTTTTATTTTTACACAGTTTGCAATCAAGATACTTAAGCAAGTAGTCCTTCTTCATCCATTTGATCCTTTTTTTACCAGTAAACGTGAGACGGTTCTTGCGCAAAGAGCACCGCTTCAGCCGTTTCAGGAACGCCGCAAACTCCAACCCCATTTCACCAGTCAATCCGGATGCATTCAACAGCAATACTTCCAAATTCTTCTATTCCATTATAGAAGCGACTGAAAGCTCAGAGTCGCCAAACCTGCAAATGGTTATCAAAGCCATGGTGTGAGAAAGTGTGATCCAAAAAATTCGTGAAAAACTAAATTTTAAACAATAAAATAAAAAAAGTTCTGGAAATTCACCCGTCACGTCCATGTCGCTCAACTGCAAGCAAGTTAAACTTGTCCAGTGAATGAACGCTGCAGGAAACTCTTTCATCGTGTTGTCGCATCACACGATTTTCTGCTCAAAGAAACCGACTTTGTGGATTTCATGCAGTCTCGTTTCGATATATGCCACTTGAAACGCGCGTGGTCCATGAAACAGCATCTTGTCAAAGCAGTTCTCTGCCGGAGCGACTGGAGATGCGCGTTTGCTTGAAAAAAAATGGCGAGCAAACGATTCATTACCCAACAACGCCAATATGTGGCGTGAGGTCGACCGTAACAGAATGCACTGCTTGGGACGTAGCCACTGAAAGACTAGAGTCAAGACTTCGAAAGGCAAAATCGAAAGGGTAGTGTCCCGTATTTGCGGCGGTTTAAAGTAATAGATTTTGGCTTCGAAAGAGACGGCATCCATTCCCCACAAGGCATGCGCGTTTACGTTCGATAGTTGCAGAGCCGCTTCGGTATGGCCCAGTTTTGCAGCTGCTTGAAAATGGTCGCCGTCTTCCCTTGCCTTGCCATCCCGTAGTATGTCATCCTATGGAATTCGCCAGTCGTTCAGCGTCCGCATTTCAATTTTTTTCTTTTGGAATGCACAGCAACAGAAAGTCTCTCAAAACAGCCTCCTTGTCGATTCCAATGACGGATTCCCCATTCGAAAGCTACGTCCAAGTGGTGCCGCAGGATCACAACCGATATCCCCAGCGGTCATCCAATCTCGTCAGACATTGGCTTTGAAAGGCAACTGCAAACCGTCAGTGACCTGATGCCGCTGGATCACAACCGCTGACCCCAGCAGCCATCCATTCTTGTCCGTATTCAGCACACCACTTTGAAAGGCAACTGCACTGCATGCCAAAGCTGAATCGAAAAAAAAAAAAAAAGCGACCTCCAATCTCGTGTGGATACTCGAGTCGCGAAAAGGATTTTGCAGAAACATATCCATCCGCAGCATGCTGACAAGAACTCGACGAATCCTTTGGCGTGCGAAACTTGTGGACACTCGAAAGAAGCAGGAAAACACTATCGCAACTGCAATTACCTTCTCTCATGTTGACGCAGGTGGCGGAAATGTGGAGAATGATTCGGTTGGGAATGGATGTGATAACGAGATACATGGCCCACAAATCAACACGAACGCGAGGATTCCATGTTGTGCAACGATTCTGATATCCGTTTGGATGGATCCATCTTTGACGAATACCGGACAGAAATCAAACAAAATGACTCTGCAAAGATGACATTGCACGCGAGGAAAATCACGCCGCCGAGTGTCTTGAATCTCCAGTTGAGAGGAGTGATTATTCCAGGATTTGTCGGATTCATTTGCAAGATCCTTGGGACAATTTGCCCGATTCTGAGTCATTGTATCAAGGTATTTGATACCCAATAAATTCCCGTTCTCAACCTCATAACGCCTTTTCTCCGCACTTTCAGGTTCTGATTGCGATGAAATAAACTTAGGTTTATTGATGTCTCACGGGACAAAAGATAATCACAAGGGCAGCAAGGGGTGCATCAAAACATGCAAAAGCATCAAGGCTTGGTCAACTGACATCCAACAAATCCATTTGGTCCATTGGCATTGCAAAACTGTCCTTTCGGACACTGACCAACCCATCTCCACTGTAGCACATTCCCGGCAACGTATCCACACTGTTGCACGGCATTTCCCTTGCATCTCCACGCTCCAAACTTGCAAACACTGCGCGTGTACTTGGCCGCGCAGTCTCCGTATTGACAGTGCTTGTCTTCAAACTTGTAGTCGGCACTGCATTCATCGTACTCTTCCTCGTAATACTCCTCCTTCTCCTTGGTGAGTTTTTCATATGCCGGCGCAGTGCATCCCACGAAGCCTCCAGGTACGACAGTACATGTCAAGTCACTGCCACAGTCCCAGAGAAGACGCCAGACGAGCTTGTTGCCGGTTGTATAGCCACATTGGAACAGACTGGTTCCTTCACAGCGGTACGCGCCAAAAGTAGTGCAAGGCTGATTCTCGATAGACTTTATAGAGGCATACGTGGGAGTGGCAGAGACTTGCATCATAAGGGCGACGATGGTCAGGACGAAGAGGCAGAGGGACTTCATGTTTGCTGGAGAATGTGTTTTGAAAGAATGAAGTGAGTGTTGGATGGTAGTTTGGAGACCAAAACGCGGCAGTTTTATACTTCTTTTGAAAATGCGGCGGATCGTGAGAAACGGGTTGCTAGGCCAGTCAATGCAAGGGGATCCTTGCGGGATTCTGGCTTGCATATGCTCGTGCACGTTCTTAATTGTTTCTAGGAATGGCTCCGCACAGCGCATCCGTGCTTCGGTTCCAGTTTGAATCAGGTCAAAAAACCGAACCTTTCCCGCGCGTCAAACTCTGCTTCTTATCTGGTGGACAGTTGCAATAGCCTTAAATGATACGTAAAAGAACACCGACTTTCTATCCTCCAATTACCCTCGGTACTTTCCCAACACTCTGCCAGTGTCCTAGCATCCAGCCGTGTGCCCGAAGAACCCTCATGTTACAAAGTGCAGTCATATCATTTCAGCGTATGCTGACGTGTGCTGAATAGTATGGAACTATTTTTGCAGTCTTGCAGTTTTCCGACACCAGGTCCCGTTTTTTTTTTATCCGAGGAGATGATCTATCTTAGCCCGTTTGAACTTGCTTTCAAACTCGAGATTGTTCCCGCTCAGTGCGTACCGCTTCAACGTTTCCAAAAACGCGGCAAAGTCCAAACCCACCACTCCTTCCAAGCCACAGTCATTCAGCAGCAATGCTTATAAATTGTACAGCGCCATTATAGAATAGACTGGGATCTCGGTACCGTCAAACCTGCCGTGTTTTCAAAGTACGGTTAAAAAAAAAGGGATACAAAACGCATGTAACAAGGACATTCACCCATTATGCGACAAGTCCACTTCCTTCAAACTGCGCAAGTAAATGATGCTCTCTGGAATCGCACCAGTCAACTGCAACCGTTCCGGAAATGGATGCACCACCACCAGCTTTTTGCGTACTTGTGCTTTTGCTTGGCGATGGTTTGGCTGTTGTTGAGATTGGTGGGTCAACTGGCTGCTCGCACACCTTTTGCAAGTCACGGAAGCACAGCTCCCCATTTCTGCACTCGACATCCTTTCCGAAAGGGCAGTTTGTGCCACAATTGGCATTGGCATTTTCCCACGAAGTTCCACAACGGAAGGCTGGAATGCTGGAGTGTCTGGTGGAGCTGTTGTTGTTGTTGTTGGTTAAAGAATGTCAATGTCACCTGTGTCATCTCCGTCTCTGAGCTTGATGCTGGCAACGCTCGTCGCATAAAATATTGAAACAGCAACGGAGAGTTTCATTTTTTTTGGAAGCAGGTGCGACATAACACTCAGCATTTTATACGCACGAGATGGAGGACTCCAAATATAGAAAACCTTTTTTCCAAACATGGATTGTGAAAGGGTTCGTGCGGCGGGGCGGTGATGATTGGTGAAGGAAGTTTAAAAAATGAAGTCCGTTCGCCCAGATTATATGCACGTAATTATTAATAACTGATCGAGCAACCAACGATGACAGGTATGGGCCATCGAACGAGCAAAACGGCGTTAACCGATAACCACAAGCAGGATCTAAGCGAGCTCGAACAGAAGATTCATCAGCGGTTGCTGTGCATCCCGTGAACACTGACATGCTCGCAACCATCCTGAGTGAACTCGGTGACATAAAAGCACAAGTCACTGCCATCAAAGATACCCAACTGTCCATCATCAGCGACATGAACGTCTTCAAAGTCACGCAACGGCATCTTTCAATCCAAGTTCAACGGTTGGTGAACCACAACGAGAGATTCTATTCCCGGCTGCAAGACTTGCCTCTCGAAATCGTTGACCTCATCTTTGCCTGGATTCCTGTTTGGACCGTCTTCAAGTACCGGCGGCTGTGTAGGGCGATCAATGAGCGTCTGTTGACCACGCAGTTTGCTGTGCTCAACATGCATTTGCCGGATTTTGAGGAAGGGTCTGAGCACAACCTTGGTAGACTTTGGCTCCTTATTCCTCAACTATATCAATCTGCCGTTGCCAGGGAACTGGCTGGACGGATCACGAGTATCGACTACAAATACAAGCGAGTCAAAAAGAGACTTCCAGAGTCCATCGGTTGCTTGACTGCGGTTGAGAGGATTGAGCTGGACGGATGCAAGTTAAGAGGCACAATCCCGGATGTATTTGGTGCGCTCAGCAATTTGACGACTGTATTGCTGCCCGAGAATCTTTTGACGGGAGCGCTTCCGAGTTCGTTTAGCCTTCTATCTGGACTGCGCCACTTGAATCTATCCAGGAATCGATTGAGCGGAGAGTTCCCGGCACTGCCAAACTCGAATCTCGAGAGAATTTACATCAGCAGTAACCAATTCACGGGCCCCTTGCCAACCGTGTTTGGCAATCCACGCAAACTGACAATGCTGTGGGCTGATGAAAATCGATTCACCGACATTCCAGCCTCCATCAGTGAGCTCACAAGTCTGGACGAACTAGTCATTAGCGGTAATACGATTTCAAGTGAAATCCCATCAGAGATTTTGAACCTGCGAGCTCTGACGGTCTTGGAAATGAGCGGTTGCAGCATGTTTGGGACACTGACAGGGATTGGCGCATTGAGAAACCTTGAGTCTCTAGATTTTTCCGACAATCAGTTCAATGGAGTGATACCATCGCATGAAATTGAAAGCTTGCAAGGGTTGCGCGCGTTGCATTTGATACGAAATCAGTTTTCGGGGTGGGAAGGTGGAATGTTGGACTTGGCGCGGATGCCCAACTTGGCGTCAATGTGTCTGGATCGTGAAGATCCAAGAAACCAGGTGAACGGGTACCGACATTGTCAAAAGTGGAGTCACCGGGATCAAAACAATGATTCCGATCAGGAATCGGAATCTGAACCGGAATCTGAACCTGATTCTGATTGTGGTTCTGACTCTGAATAGAACGGGTTGTATTTGACTTTTTTGAAACCGATGGGGGCGTGTTTTCTTTTTGGCGTTTAAGGAGGAATGCGTCTTGGTGAATAAATGTTGTATTTAATTGCATCAAATATCGCCAGGAATCTGACAGAGATGAACGAGCGTTTACAAAAAATCACGCCGGCTTTGGCAAACGTTCAAACGTTTTGGTTTCTTTTTAATGAGCTCAATCCACACAAGAAACGTCCACTACACACATCCATCCATCCATCGTCCACAAAGCAAAAAAGAAGAGCAAAAAATAAGAAATGTTCCAGTCCAAAACGTCTTGGAAAAAAAACCAAAAAAAGACACGATGATGACACAACAATGCTCTCCTCAAACCAATCTCGGAATCGCAACAGCATACGGCACAGTAGGCTTCTCAATATCCGCATTCTCCACATGCAAATACATTCCCACACTGTGGTCTGGGCGAAACTCCAAACTAGCCCAGTTTCTACGGGGCAACAGACGGCTGTGGCTACGTTCCGTGTCGTCAACGTCTTTTGTGAAAAGTTCAATCATTTCTTCGCATGTTTCGGGGAGTTCGGAGACGTGTGGGCTTAGGATTCGGCCGTTTGTGTGGAGGAGGGTGATGACGGCGTCTGGGGCTGGGGCTGTGGGTGTTATGAGGCGATTAGTATTTGAAGGAGCGGGGTTTGGATTGCATGCATTCGAATGTACCATTTCCAATTCCACTTGAAACAAGCTGGTACATGGCTCTGTGGTCATTAATGACATCGTTTCCGGCAAAGTCAAACTCGTCGCTATCTGTGGCAGTTCTGAAACGACCCATTCCACAAATGTGAACGTCTCCAGACAAGAATGTGATTCGGACGCGGTATTTTGCTGCAATTTCTTGCAGCTTTGTGACCATGATGTTTCTTTCTTTGATCTGGGAAAAATGGGAATGTGAGTTTGGTGGACAAACAAAATAAAAAAATAAAAACTCACATGGAAATCATGCACCCAATCATCCACCAAATCATCACGCAACTCTGGCTGCCCATGCATTCCAAGCAAATTTCCAAACAACGCACCATGCCCGGTTCCATCCAAAAGTTCCACAACAACCGCATTCTTTTCAAGCGACTTTTCAGGACCACGCGTACAATCAAACGTTTCGACACCTTTACGAATCAACCAACGGAGACCGAGTTGTACGGTGTTGACACCTTCCAAGACTTCATCCACGATTCCGAAACGCGGGTATGTCACGGGAATGGTTGCTACAACGAGGAGGTGTCGGATTTCTGGGTTTGCGTCGAGACGGTGGGTCAAGTTGTTCTGGTTTTTTGTTTTTGATGATGAGAAAGTCATAATGACAGGATCAAGCAATTAATGAAAATGTGATACCCAGATATCAGCCCAAACATCCTCAGGAATAATTTGCTGCTCGGTTCTCTTTGATCGAACATCCAAACCCATGCTCAAGGTGTTTGCACCAACTTGCTTGATCCAGTTGTAACCGCGGTTCTCTGGAAACAGACCAGTACTCGCAGCATGCTCCACAGTCGTATGATGCTGAAACAACAAGTAAAAGTAATGCGCAATTCTTCCCGTATTCAAAAACACGGGGGACGTGCGAATTTCTTCCGGGTACGATCCGTATCCATCAAAAATGTCGTGATCGTCGCAGGTGAATGTGTATGGAATGCATGCGAGAGCGTCGCGAAATTCGGGTTCTTGGAAGTGGGAAATATAATTTTGAAAGTAGAAATCAGAGACGCTGCGTTCGTGTTTTTGTGTCCATTGGACTTTTTTGCGGTCGGCAATGTCGTCGGTTTCGAGAAACTCGGCGAGGAGGGGGACTTCCTTGAACAGGTGGTGTTGTCCGTCCATGTAGATCTGGTCTCCACCACCGACCAACACGTGGAAAGGGGTGGCGCGGTGTTTCTGCATGAGGTCTCTCCTGTTGCATTGATAAGGGGAGACATGAAGAAATGAATATTTTTGTTTTTGAGTGTGTGCGACAGAGTTCAAAAAATAAGCTGTTCTCACCAAAGGGGAAAGATTCCTTGGAAAGCGGCAGGATCCTCGACATCATCCGTCAAACCATTGCAAGAGAAGAAGGCAATGTGACTGTTTTGATGAGTCCCCGGGACAACAAACTCGTACTTGGCGTTCTTGTATTTATAAGACACGGTCTGGGCGGACTCGGTCTGATTGATCTGAAGATCGAATCGGACAAAAGTGGCGCCCGCGAACGTTGCGAGGACAGTTCTATTCTTGATGTGGCCGGTGGAGACTTGCACGGTTGCTGAATTGGCTTCGTTGGATGGGACAGTGAGAAGGATGGATCCAGTCCAAAGTCCCTTTGAAATGTCAGAGAGACGGAGGAGCGGGCCGAGACCGGCAATGGTCTTGAAGCCAGGCAGGGTTGCTGGTTCGTTTGGATCCAGGTGGAATTCTGCAGGAGCAAAGAGGGGGGGCATGCTGAGTTGTTGTTGGTTGTTGGATCTTTTTTTTTTTTTTATTGAGACAAGACAGGCAAATTGGGAGAATTTTGTAATTTTTGAGGCGACCGTTATTTTATTATTGCACGAGGGTAGGGAGTAAAAATAAAATGGGGCTGGTAAAAGTAAAATATTTTTTATTTTTTATGTTTCGCGACGCGATGCTTTGCTGACCATGCTGTGCCGTGCCCTTGTTTCGAAGCCCGCTTGTACCTTTTTATTTGGTTGTGTTTTGTTGTTTTTGAGGAGAGGTTGTTTGGTAAGCATCATGAGATGATGCGAGAGATGCGAGAGATGCGACAGCGGAGTCAGACACTCGAAAATATATTATTACCATTTGTACGCCTCTTCATAGTCTTGCTCAATACCCCGTCCAAACTCATACAACGCACCAAGCAGATACTGCGCATGTCCGTAACCTTTCACGGCTGCCTTGGAGTACCTGGGAAAGGAAAGAATAAAAACACAGTTTTTAAGAATCCTGGGCAACAAGTCCGCCAGCCAGCCAAGCAAGCACCACACCAAAAACAACCAACACTCACCACTCAAACGCCTTGATGTAGTCCACTTCCACTCCATCGATGGGATCGCCAAACTCATACGTCCATCCAACCCTTGTTTCAAAAAACGCATCTCCGCCTTGCGCCCGTTTCACGCATTCTTCGAAACTGAATGGAGAGTCGCGCTTGTCGACAGAATCTTGCAAAACTTGCCGCATGTGCAACTCAAAGCCAAAGAATGCAGCCGCAAGAATGATGGCTGAAAAATGGGACTCCATCTCGTTCTTGTCAACGTCGCTGTTGTTGCCCTCTGCAGCGGAGGATGCTTTTTTCATGGACTGTTCCAGCTCAGACACTTTCTCATCGTCAAACGCCACATGATCGCCACCATCGCCACCATCACCACACACCTTCAACACACCCATGGTCAGCTGTGCTGCTATGTCACCATAGCTCCTGTCTATCCTGCCATACTCTGCCGCCTTCAGCAGATGGTAGCACTCCTGAAGGACCACACGCACTTGCTCCGTGGGCACATCATCCAACCCCTTCAATGTATCCAGGGCATGGACAATGTTGTCTGTGGCATCCAGGGCTGTGATGGTCCCTGGAAGCGGTGTCGTTGGAGGGGACAGCATCGGAGTGTTGGGCGTGGATTCGGTCATCTATTTTTTTCTTTTTCGTTTTGGCTATGTGGAATTTCCATCTCCACCCAACAGCGAAACTGCAATTTTTGTTGCGTGACAATTGTTTACTCACAAGCTAATTTAAAATTTATTTATTCTATTTCACCCCGATTTATCATAATTTTACCATATATTATTGCGCGAGCGTGTTTGTTTATTTTGTTTCATTTCCATCACTGCATCTCTGCATCCAGTCTCCGTTCTTCTGTCCATGCATCCATCCGTCTTGTTGATCCGTCTCATCCAAAAAAAATTGTTTTGCCCCCCAAATGTTTCACCCGTCTTTTCTGAAACAAAGTGTTTCAATTGCTCATCTTTTCTCCCACGACCTTTATGCACTCAACTTTTGTGCGCGCGCTTTTCCATCCTTCCATCACGGAATGTTGAGATGCACAAAGCAAAGAGTGACTTTATGTTGTACCATAATAATTGCGCTAAATTTTGAAGATTTCATCGGTTGTATAGTGTAGTGGTTATCACCCTGGTTTCTGATACCAGTAACCCCGGTTCGAATCCGGGTACGACCTGCTTTTGACTTTGCTTCTCAGGTTGTCAGCTTGACGATATGGTTTTTTGCGTGTCATTTGCATCCCGATCATTGCCTTATTCTTCACTTGTTGATAAGAGAATGAAAGAAAAAAGATTGTGCGTTATTTGATTGTAGATTCGGTCTTGTCGAGATGGGCGATCCGTGGTAGATCAATTCAGAAAAAGAAGATGTATTTTGAAGTACCAATGAAGCAGGAAACTGCAGCAACGGGTGGAGACCCACAACCGACGGAACCATTTGGGCTGCATGATTTCGGCACGTTACGCATCCCGGCTTCAAAGCCCACACGCGCTATCCTTCCCTTCATCAAGACAAACTGGTTCAAAAAATCTCCAGGTCTCATTGACAACCTCACGCTGCCCATAGCGCTAAAAGGCGCCGGTATTACTGAATCTGAATGGAACAGAATCACGACAACCCTGTCACGCGTACAGAAACGCAAAATGACGCATATTTCTGAACTGACCTTGTACGTGATTTTATTGGGTATCCCATTCGCAATGTGGAAAGACCGCAAGTATCATGAAGCGGTTGCAAAGTGGCTTTCTTCAGTGAATCAAGAAGTATTTGTGCCAAAAGGTTTATTGGCTAAATTGCAAACGTGTACGGAGGAAAGTTATGGAGTGAGTGTGGCTGAGAATGGGAGTACTGTGAGTGTGTTGTTATTTGGGTTTGTTTCGACGCGTTTTTTTGTTTTTTTTAAAGTTTCCTTCCTTTCTTCATTCTGCATCTTGTTTTTGTAGAGCGTTGTCCCAACGTCCATTGAAGTGAGCTGGTTGGCGGTTGCGTTGGATACGCAAGAGGCACAGAAACTATCCGAGGAAGCTATTTTCTGGAAAGTAAGCGGGACTGCACTACTACCAGCATTGAAGCAAGGGCGATGGGTGTGTTGAAATATAAATGTTGGTTGGAACAACTCATCACAATAAAAATACTTTTATGCCTTTGTAACAATCCGCCGCAACGTCGTTCTCGGGGGAACCATTTTTAAACCTCGACCCGACCGTTTATCAAAATCGGCTGTATCCTCACGAAACTGGCGTTCCAACTCTTGCATCAACCTTTCCTCAGCACCCATACCACCACCCGCAGCATTTCCCTTGTTTTGATAAAACTCTCGAAACGATCTTTGTGGGCTATTCATCCTCGCTGAAACATCCTCATCAAACAAAAGATCGTAATTCACGCATCGCGCGAAAATGTAGGCTTGCAAGTTGTAAATGACGAAAAAACCGAAAAAGTCTGGGTCCCAGTTCCAAAAGGCGTACATGCAGTAACTGTTTGTTGCGAGAAGGGCGAGGGATCTGCAGCCTGGTTTTTTTTTGAGTGTGATGAGTTTTTCCCTCCCCCTTCAAAACGAACTGCGCGCGCGCGCGAAAATAATAGAAACCCCAAACTCACCATTTCTTCGAAGCAAATGCAGCGACATATTCGAAGACACGGACAATTTCGTAAACGCGACATAAATAATCAAAACGGTTGAAAAAATATCGCACACGATATCCGCGACAGAATATCCCGTGCCAGTGAGTGGATGTTGAACGTACAAACACACTTGTAAAGAATCGTCAAAAATTCCAACGGAATAGTGGAGGTCTGCTATAGCCCAGGAAACGCGGTGGAGTATCAGGATGATTGACATTGCAAATACGCGGGGTCCACGGTTTGAGAGTAAGTATGATACGTATAGAAGGAAGCTGTCTGATCTCCGGGGGGCGCGCGAAAATAAAGAAACTTGGTTCAGAACTCTGGCTCGTTTTCAGGAGGATTCCAAAAGACAAGAGTCACCCGAAGTCAGCAAAAACAACTGCGACGACAGGTTTGTCATGAAACAAAACAGTTTACACGAGGAATCAGACGCAAAGATTGCGAGAAACGCAAACGTCATGTAGATGCACCCCCAAAGGTTGATGAGTCCAATGAGAAGCGGGACTGGAGTTTTTTTGGGCCGCATAATGTTTGCGATGAACGATCCCAGCATCAGTTCTAACGCGAGACCGGCCGTGGCTCCGATGGCCAAAAGTCCAGACCTTGAATGCCCGGTCATTTTTTTCAGCGAAGATTTACATTTTTTCCATACAAAAACGAGCCTTGGAATGAAGCTTAACATTAGGATATATCAGAAGCGATATGTGACAAGAAAGAGACGAGGGTAGATGAAAGATTAGAAAAGAGGTGTGAACAACAGCGACACCACTGTTTGTTCAAAACACTCTGTCCACACAAAAAAGGCGTCGGTTCAAGTACGCGCAGATTTTATTTACCAACGTTCACTCAAGATGATGCGCCAGGTGATTCGATTTGACAAACAATTTGGCACCGGTCGTTGACGAAATGCGAGCGTTGCTGTTTGGTGGGAGCCGAATCCAGCCGTACTTGGCATACTCTTGCCCCTCAAACAACACTGAACCCTCCAGCACGAAGACTTCAAGCCCTCTTGATCCGTCAATATGATCCGACAGTGATCCATCCGCAGAAAGGGACACAACCGAAACAACCTCCTTCTCGCTTCGAAACAATTGACGCGTCGTCGTACTTTGATCCCCGCCCAACTCCACCGCATCACGCACAACAACCAACGGATCCTCCACAGGCATAAACTGCAACTTTACAAGAATCAAGCACCCCTCCGATTCCACCCACGGCGCATGAGAACTGCCAACTGGGTGGCGCACATATGTGCCCGCTGGGTAACTGCCTTCATGGTCCCTAAACACCCCTTCGAGAACGAGAAACTCTTCGCCGCCCGTGTGAATGTGTGGAGGAAAGGATTTGTCAGGATCGTAACGGACAAGTGTTGTTGCACGGGCTTTTTCGTTGCCCTTTCTGTCGAGCATTCCGCGGAGGACGCCCGGTGTTGGGGATGGAATGAATTGGAGGGTTGTGTAGTGTTGGGAAGCTGGGAGTGAGAGGTCTTGGTTCTTGTCCATTTTGTTTGACTTTTTGTTTTTGCGCCGAAATATTTTCTAGCAAATCAAACGAGCGTGACTGTTTATACTCGATCGAGCATTCGAAATCGTTTCTGTCTCTCTTTCGAAATCTGAATTGTGTTGTTTGGTACATCAGAGGTACTTGCGAGGGAGACAATCGAAGGGGGAGAACGAGAGGGGAAGGGAGGGACAAGGGGATGAGAGGGAGGGGATGAGAGGGAGACACAGACCCAGACAGGGAGAGAGTAGCACAGATGCTCAGCATTAGAACCTGACTCGGCGCGGGGCCTTATTCATGCTGGTTTATTGGTTTGCTGGGCCATGAGTTTATCCTGGTTTACCCTCTGAAAATCAGTCAAAGAAAAACGAGCTGAAAATCCCTTCTCTTGTCCCCAAAATGGCCGCTGCTGTCACGAAGCGGGTCACCCGCAGCCAGACAAAGGCCACTACTGCACAGCCTGATCCTCACTCCTCAGACACAACCAAAAGGAAACAACAGAACAACAAACACGGCCTGCTCTCCATCAAACAAATCCCTGCTTGGATGTACGACAACGAGTTCATCTTGAGCGGGTACCGTCCAGAGATGGGCAACTACGCAGACTGTTTCCGATCGCTTCTTTATGTGCACAATGAGACGGGAAGCATCTACACGCATTTGATTGGCTGTCTGATACACGTGGCTGCCGTTGTTTATGTGCTTTGGTTTGCTGTTGACAATGTTGGCGCGTTTGCTGAAATGATTGGCGATAAGGGGTCTGCTGTTAAATCTGCGGGGTCTGTGTTTGGATGGGCTGATGTTGTGGTTGCGGCTTGTTTGCTTGTTTCGGCGGTTGTTTGCATGGGACTTTCGGCAGCGTTTCATACATTTCATTGTCACTCGCATCCAGTTTCTAAAGCTTGGAATAAGCTCGATTTTGCTGGAATTGCGGCGCTGATTGCGTGAGTCTCCTTTTTTTGTTTGTTTTCTGATCCTTGGATGACTTAATGTTCGCAATACTGATCATCTGCTCTTTCGACACGTTGATATCATCGATACATTCAGCGGAAGCAACATTCCCTTCATTTATTACGGTTTCTATTGCGAACCAAGCTATCAAACACTCTACATTGCCTTCATGCTCATGTTTGGCGCAGTCACAACCCTCGTAACAGTCTCGGAACGCTACTCGACCCCAAAATACCGCATGCTTCGAACATCCCTATTTGTAGCCATGGGCCTCTCCTCTATCATCCCCATCGTCCACCTCCTCCTCGAACACGGATACCACTACGCAAGTGTCACCATGAGCATTAATCACGGTATCGCTGGTGGAATTTGTTATTTGGTGGGCGCGTTTTTGTATGCGAGTAGGATTCCTGAGAGGTTGATGCCTGCGGGCATGTGTGACTTGTGGTTTCAGAGTCATCAGATTTTTCATTTATTGGTGTTGGCAGGGACGTGTGCGCATTTTCGGGGGGTTGTTGTTGCGATGGTGCATCGACATGTTGATGGGTTTTATCCGTGTGCTGGTTGAAATGGATTCTTTGTAGTGGGGATGTTTGGATGGGATGGCTGGATGAGGGTTGGTTGGTTGAGTGAGGGAATTGAGAAGGGACGGGGATGTTATTTTTATTTTTCCTAATCGCTTGTTTTGTTTTTGTTTTTGTTTGGGACGCTTTTGCTTTGTACCGCTTCATTTGGGGTCAGTCGAGTAAAGACCAGGTATTGTTGAAGCGGCTTTCCTTCTTGGAGTATATTTTCTTGATAAAAATTATCACCTCGGGGACCGGAACACACACGGAAAGCCAAATGACACAGACCAAAATCATCCTCACCGGATACGGACCCTTCCGCGACATTACCGGTATGTGCGCTGTTTACTACTGCTGTTGCTTTCACCCACTCACTCTTGCCATGGGTCCATCCAGAAAACCCATCCGAAGTCATTGCAAAGCAAGTGTCTGCAAAGATCCAAAACCCTTCCTCAAAACTACACTCCATCTTCTCTTCCGTCGTGGACCGCACCATTGCCGTATCGCATAAAGGACTAGACGCCTTCTACGAAGAAGGTGTCCTCAATGACCCAGAAGTGACGCACATTGTCCATGTCGGTGTTGCAGCGGGTGTCCAGAAATTGCATCTGGAAACGATTGCGTTCAACGTCAAGGCCGAGTCTGCCGTCTTGGTCCGTTCAACGGAGGATCAAGAATTTACGGATGATAAGCAGAATGATGATCAAGTGACTGTTGTAGTTCCGATTGATGCATCCAAAGACGCACTTCAACTGTTGCCATCCACTTTTGATTTGAATCATCCACGGTTCCATCGGTTTGTGCAGAGGAATGCAAGTTGTGTGACGTGGTCGCGAGATGCGGGGACGTACTTTTGTAACGAGATTTATTATCGGACGTTGTTGAATGTTACAAAGGAGGATGAAGGGGATGCGTTTAAGAAGGTGATTTTTGTGCATGTGCCGTTGCCGGAGGTGTTGTCCGAGGAGCAGTGTGCTGAATTGATTGTACAGTTTTTGGAGGTGGATGCTGGGTTGTGAAACCAAACTGGGGATGAAGTTGAGAAAAGGGGGATGCGCAATGAAAATGACGATTGTGATCAACGCCAAAACTACAAAACAAGCGAACTTTTTTTTATTTTCCAGCGCTGGATATGAATACGACTTCCCCCCAGCTACACGACTCCCGCGTGCTACCTGCCAACGGTGGAAGACAATGGATTTTTTGACGGTCCGCGTGAGAAACAAGCCACCGCAACACATAAATATTTCTTTGAGTTGCAGAGTAATAGATTCTCAAACTGCTTGACCAGAAAAAAAAAGGCTGGTTTCAAAAGCAACTTCGAAAAAAAAAGAAGGCATCCAGCCTTCAAACTCCACCGCACATGCTCAGCTCACATGTTCTACACCCCAGCCTGCTGGTCGGCAATAAGGTATGTCTGTTCCTTTTGCGATCCATCCACCATGATTTGGCCATCCTTATCCAGTGAAATGAGGGGTACCCGTGAATCGCACGTCTTTCCAAAAGCAGAAAACAGTTTCTCAGCGGAAATCAAATGATCCTTGCATCCATGTCTAGCCTCCAGGTACATTGACAAGGCAGCAAAGACCATCACGAGCCCCAAAATCACGGTAAAAAATGCACTCGCAGCTGGAAAGGAGACCCAACGAGCATTACGCGTTGAGCAATTTTGGCATGTTCCGGGAGTGTTTGCGCTCGGCATAACATTGACGAAGAGGTGTTTCATAAGCATTTCAACAGTGAAACGCATTTCTTGCTCAATCATTGCGACATCGTTTTCAGCGCGAGCTGGGTCTGAAGCCCAGGACATGGAAGACAAACTTTTGTCACAACTGTATGGATATGCGCTTCCAACGAGTTGACCAGTGCAGCTGCCACCGACATTTCTATCCAAAGCCAACTTCAGATATCCCATGCTCGAAGCCATATAATAACCGCGCTGCCCGATCAGATTGGACAATGGATCGATTTTGGTTGTATTTTTTTCGCTCGCACTTTCACTGGAATCGTAGCGCTGTATCACGGTCTTGTTCAAGGTACCGCGCAGTTGGTTCTCCACTCGCTTAACCCATGCACCTGCAATTCGGCAGTGGACAACTGCGATAAAAGTTTCCCGACGTAAATAATCCGTTGGGTCCGAACGATGTATTGACCAGTCGATAACATGACCGAAGCCGAGGTCCAAACTGCCAAAAGTGGTAACAGAAACGGAAGAGTTGAGCCACGTGTGCGCGCTATCTGCAGAGGAGGTCACCAGCGTTTCATTGTTTGTGCAGATCATATCAAAGTCATGGTAGTTGTTCACTTCAGTTGTGCAATCAACTACCGACTCGCATGAAATGAGGGCTGTCGTAATGTTTGTTTCACTTGTTCCGCACGTCCTGGTTACGTTTGTGCAAGTGTTGGGGACTGATGTGATACCCTTCGACGAAGCAAATTCTGCGATTCGCGAGAATCCAGTGAAAAATCCTTGATCGAGTGCGAGAAGTGGTTCAAACTGACGCTTGATCACGCTGGTGTTGAGATACTTGTAGTTGGCTGTTCCGGCGTTCTGTGCAACGCCTTGAACGATGAGTGACTGGACGGTTGCATGTTGAACTGCATCAATGATCACAGGCAGGAACACAAGAAGGACAGCTGCGGAGGTCATATTCAACGGCTGTTTGATAAATACGGAGACTGTTTGAGGGTAGTTTCGAAGAGCTGCATCAAGAATCGTCAATGGAGCTTTCGAACGAGACAAGATCATCCACGTAGTTTGAGTGAGCAGCGACAGCGCCGCAAGAGTGATCAGAAACCCTTGAACTGTGACAACAATGGCCAGCATCAAGTTGAGCGAGACTTCGATGCTGCCAACCTTCGCGGTAGAAAACCCAATGGCTTCTTTGACGGGATTGGTTCCAATGTCTTTGGCGGAGAAGGGAATCGTGAACGTTACGAGGAGTGCCAGGCACGCGGCCGCAAGAAACGTTGCAACAGACTTGATCATGGCAGCTTTGGTTTCAGCTTGCTAAAAAGTTAAGGAAGACTGATAGCCGGCTTTAAGTGCAGAAATGTTGAACACTTTTGTCCTGAACACTGATTTTAATCTGAAGGCATTGTAAAATACTCCTGTTCAACAAATAAGCACCCCATACTTACGTCGTGCTTTTGGTATCTGGGACATCTTTGGTACTCCCTGAGAGACCTGCGTACGAATGGTGTTTTGTGGAATGAAGCTTACTGACATAGGAAGCAAACTTTGGGGTCCAAGTCGGTTAGTTTTTGTCGCCGTGGTGACGAAACCATGCGGTGTCCCTTTTGAAAATGGTTCATGATCTGCTTGATGACAGGCGTGGCGTTGGTCAGTTTTTTATAATGTGGATTGTTCTGTTTTGATGTAGTGATGGATCTCAGGTCAGTGACTTTTTTCGGTGGATGGATTACGCGTTGAATGCTGTACGAAGTGGTGTTCTGTGAATTGACGAACACTTTGGGGAACAAAGGCATCTGGCGTTCGGCGCATTTGCAGGTTCCTGGCATTGTGATAAATTTGTCAATGAAAGGATCATATTCGTTAGCGAGGGACTAGTATTTGTTGCTTTCCATTGGAGTGTACGGGGTTGAAATGGGGATCGGTGCAGGAGTCGAGTCATTGGACTGAATCAGACTGAATGAAATGTTCAACGAGAAGCTGGTTTATATATCCGATGGTACTAGTTTTTATTATTGTTAGAAATATATGTGCTGCAAATCAAGTCCACAGCTGCACAAACAAAAAAAGAAACAAAAAAAGAAATAAACTCAAACACGACGTCCAAACATTTTCCCAACATCATCCGAGAACGGAATCGGATCCCTTTCTCGACTGCGACCCCCTGCTGCAGATCCACTTCTTCCATCGCGGCTGCCTGGAAAAACAAATAAATTTGAGTTTTTCGAAAACATGACGGACTTGAATAAAAACGACCATTACCGTTCCGATGCGGAGAAACAAAACGCGGTCTTCGTTCATCGTCGAAATGATCGCGTCTTGGTTCCGGAGTTTCTCGAGGCGTTGTTGTTCGAGTTGTTTTGCTTTTACCGTGTCCTTGTTGAGATGCGCTTCTAGTTGCACCGTCTCTGTGGCCTCTATGCGGTGACATGAAACGGTGCGGTCTTTCATTTTCAGAGTCACCGCCGTGTCTTGGTTCCGGAGTCACACGTGGTGTTGACTTTTTGTGATATTGATTCGAAGGGCTTGGTGCAAACTTGTGTGGAGATGCGTCGCTTCTTTTATGGCCATCTCTTTGTGGAGACATGAACCGTTGCCGTCTTTGTCCATCCGAGTCTCCATGGTATGGTTCGGGAGTCACACCTGCGCCACCACGGGGTGCAGGAGACCGGTTCCCCCCGTTGTTGTTGCGGCTGCCTTGATTTGACCGGCTTCTTCCAACGCGTCTGTGTGGAGACTCATCGCCGTGCTTTCTATCTCCTCTGTGTGGCGATAAATATCGATCTCTACCACCATGTCTTTGTGGGGATAAATATCGATCACGTCTTTGTTCTTCGATATCATCATGTCTCGGGGACGGTGTGCCGCGTGGGGGTGGTGGTGAAGATCGATCATTGGTTCGATGATGATGCGATCTGTCGGGATGATCTCTTCTGTGCGGTGAATTTCCTTTTTGCGCGTTTCCTGTGTTCAAAATGTTTAGAAACCAAAAAAAAAAAAAAACAGGGATAAAAAAACACAAACGTTGATCCCGCGGCGGAGAAAGAATTCTTTGTCGAAACCGATGATCTGAATCTTCACCATCTTGATGCGAGATTGGCGTCACTGGTGTTGTAGGTGTGCGCGGAGAATCTGGGTTGTACCGTGATTGGTTATTCTCTTCACGTTGAATTGGACTGTTTCTCGAGTTGTTTTCTCTTGACGCATTTCTGTGGCGGGCATGATCTCGGTCATGGGAGTGTCTTTTTATCTGATGGTGGTTGTTTGGGTCTGAGTCAGAAGGCTGCTGTTGTCGCCGAGGTGGTGAGAGCATGCGGTGTCCTTTTGAAAATGGTTCAGGATCTGTATGATGATGATGGTGTGCATGGCGTTGGTCGGTTTTATAATGCGGAGTATGGTTGTCTTCCTTGTAATGGCGAGAAGGATTTCGTTCATTGTCGGAAGAATCGTCCATGTTTTTATGGCGTGTTTGATGATGATCTGGTCGACGACCTCTTTCGGTGGATGGATTACGCGTGTGATGGTGTCCGCGAGATGGAGAAATGTATCGATGGAGAGCTGGTTTCTCATCATCTGAACGATGCTTGGAGTCTTGTTCTCGTTTTCCAGCAGGATCGCTATGGTGGTGCTCCCTGCCACGAGTTTCTGTTGTGGGTTCGATTGCATTGAAATGTTCATCACTGGATGTCCTCTTTGGATGATTGGAACGGTCTCGATGTGGACGCACTCTTTCTTGTGTATCGGGTCGATTGGATGGAGGAGTTTCTGTTTCTGATTCGGACGACATTTTGCGTGCACGGGTGTTGTCTGAGCGTTCTGGGGCATTGGGGATGTCGTTCTGGACATCTGAATTGTTGTCTGAATATTTGTTGATGTCCGAAGGGTTCAAATCCTTTGAATCACTCTCTGTCATGTCACATGGGTTGATTAGTCATTATGGTTTTTGAGTTAGAGACAGGACAAGAAAGACACACTCACTCGCATGCATGTCGTTGTTGGTGTGTGCTCGAGTGGATTGGTCGTGTCTTTGGATTGGACGCTCGCTGCGGTGCGAGACAGACTCGGGATGGTGGTGATGGAGTCTGTGCGTGGTGATTGGTTCCACGTCCTTGGCAGAGTCGTGTCTGTTGTGTCTGTTGCTTTCATCGAGGACTCGAGATTCTAATTGTTGTTTGTGGGTTGAATGACTGGTCGTGTTTGTGTTCATTTGGTCAGTGACCTGAAGGGATATGGATAAGGATCGGTCAAATTCTTTCAACATGAATTCGAAAAACAAGAGACAGCAACTGACGGATGATGATAAAGTATCGTCGATGGATGCGTGTGCATTGTTGTTGCTCGAGTCGGATGCATTGGATGATGATGCAGGTCCTCGTGGTTCGGGCTCAGTCTGCCTGGCGGCATTGTCGGCGTTGGTGTTGGTGCGTGCGTGATCGGCTGCTTTACGAAGACTGTCTCGCCGTCTTGGGGGAACGATTTGGCGTGTTGTTGTGCCGCCGTCTGAATCCATTCTTCTTTGGTTTAGTTGTGCGATACTTCTGAGCAGATATGGCTGTGCATTTATAAGAAAAAAATGTTTTTTTTATGAACGCCAAGTCCTTTTTGCTTCGCTGGTTGCTTTGAATGCATGTATGATGGGTTGGTCGACAGGCATTCTTTCTGACTTGAATAACTGCTGTTAAGCTACTTACTGCATGTCATGTCAAGCAATGTCATGCATGAAACACGAGACGAGCAAGAAATGGCATAGAAGGAAGCAAGCTGGATGCATGTATGTATGTATGTATGTATGTAAGGATGGATGGATGGATGGATGGATGGATGGATGGATGGATGGATGGATGGATGGATGGATGGATGGATGGATGGATGGATGGATCAAAAGCAAATAAAATAAAAGGAAAATGGGTTCAAATATTTAACGCCAATTGTTAAATTGGGTCGCACTGAGGGTGGCCTTTTTTCAATGAATAGAGTGGTCGATCGGATGCCCCCCTTCAATAAGAACTTTGATGCATGCATACAGTTGATATACTCTTCATCTGTGCACTGTATATTCTATCTAGCATCCCCATATACTTGTAACGAGTGCTGAGTGCTGCTGATAAATAAAAGAGAAGACACAAAAGAGTCACAAACGATTGGGTTTTATTAAAATATAATTATAAGGGAAAATGCAATTTAATATTTTTTTATTTTTATTTTACTCATTCCAACTAATTTGAATTCCTCAGATTTGCGAGACTGATTTTCATCTGTCTTGACCGTCTTGGAGCTGTGCCCTGTCTGACTGTCTTTTTCTCTTTTTCTGTCCATCCAACCCATCCCATCCCATCCCATCCCATCCATCACTTCATATCCAAATGGACCGTGACAGACGACAACAACAGCAACGGCAGCAGCAGCATCCCACAGATACTGACAACCACCCATCTCCAAGGAGGAGGCAGCACGACAGGGACCCATCCTCTGCTCAATCTGACTCAACCACCACAGAACAACCTCACAGGCTGCGAACGAGACCCGATGACCGAACAACTACTCCATCTGGAAGGAGGGAACTTGAATCAACCAGCAGTGCAAAGGACCCTATGCCATCGAAAGATCGAATCAAAGACAACAACAATTCATCGACGAGGCAACAACCTTCAGATCGAAATAACAACAGACACGTGGCCACTGTGCCACAAACAACATCAGATTCGAAACCAGCGCCCTCCGAACAACGAAGAGGAAGAACGAGTAAGCGCTATGACGAATACGTTGCCCAAAAGATGCTTGCAAAATCAAAGTTGGAGGAACGGGAAGTTGGGCCGTCATCTCGGACAAAGACATCGGCCGCCGCGACTTCTCGCGCTGACGCTGCGAAACCCATTCCATCAAAGGACGCATCTCGTAAAGATGCAAACAATATCCGTCTGCGTGTTGCCACCGATGTGGTTGTTGTTCGTGACGTGGGTGTCTTTCTTTTATTATTGGGGGTTTGCCCGTGTGATACAAAAACGACAGTGTGTCCTTAAATATTCATCAATTTTTTTTTTCAATTCCTTTTTTTTGAAACAACAGGCAATAACCAACCCAGACGATGACCGCTCAACAACTACCACTACTCCACAACGACGCAGACCTCGTCATGATTCGAATTCAAGCATTACAGAAGATGCCGCGGAATTCAATGTAAATAAACGACCACCCCCTGCCGCCGCTCAAGCTGCACGAACTCCTACCACGGGGTTCTCAGCAACGACCCCGAAACGGGTGGTGGATAAAAATGCATCTTCATCGAATGGACGTTTGGAATTGTCGTCAGCGGATTTGAAAAGCGGGCAACGGTCTCGGCGGAATAATCCTGCGCAAACTGCCTCGGATACTGAATCGGAAGGACATGCTTCGCGATCAAGGAGGAATGGTGAGTTCTGTAAAATCATATTGTACAAGTTTTTCTTGTATTAATATTCTTTTCAATCAGTCAAGAAGCCTGAAGCAGCAGCGGTGTCAGCAACGTCCATATCGTCACGCCGTCCTCGAGACATTTCAGATACCAGGGAAGACAAGGAACATGGTTCTTCAACCAAAGGTAGCAAAAAAAAAACTGTGTAAAACACACTTCATCGAAGTTAACTCATAGTCTTTTTTTTCAACACAGATGCATCAAATGCACGAATTCGACAAGTCACGTCCCCACTCACGAGACGCGAACCCAGGTCGAATGAAAAATTGGTGGGGACGGCTCGTAGTTTGAAAAAAGGGGATACCTCAGATTCTTCAGACGGTGAATCTGCTGTTGCTGCCGCGAAACTGTCGAAACCGAAACCGAGTAAATCTGCAGCAGTGAATCAACCACAAAGTCAATCGACAGATTCATTGTCTGAAAATGAAGCGCCAAAGCCAGCAAAAGATGCGAAACTTTCAAAGTCTCAGCGTATTCAACCAATCGATTCTGATGACGAGATACCGATTCCATCGAAACTAGACCCTCAGCAAACTCCCAAGAAATCATCTTCTCGACCGTACATTTCTGACTCTTCCGATGAGGAAGCAGTGAAACCAACGAAACCATCAAAAAGGCAATCAAATCAGTCAAGCAATGATGATGATTCAGATCATGAGCGGATACCAAAAAAGAATGTTGTTGGTACAGCAAAAGTTGAGACTATCGTCAAGTCTCCCGCGTCATCCAAACTATTGAGCAAACCAGCGGCGGCGAAACCGAAAGTACCTGAAACTTCTGATTCTTCAGACAGCGAGGATGGACATGCCTTGGTAGTGGATGAACCAAATCTTGAACGTGCTTCACCAGTTCTTGCGCGCAAGGTGCAACAACAACCAGAGTCGATTAAAGTTGAACTTGTCGAACAGGCTGTGAAATCAAAGCAGCAACAGCGGCGGAGGGATGTCTCGGATTCTTCAGATGGCGAGATTGAAATTGCAGCTCCTAAACCATCCAAATCGAAAAAGAAGGGAACAAAGGAGGACGTCGTCGTGGCCAGCAAAGCGCCTTTATCAGAAATGGAATCGAAGCAGCAGCCATCTCCTGAACCGCCTAAACAGATTTCTGAAAACCTGGAACCAAAAACGGATGCAAAGAAGTCATCGAAGCGTCAAAAAGATAAAACCAAGCAAGACGACTCTCAAGATTCACCCAAGCCACTCCCAAGAGAATCATCTCCTCCGGTTCCCCAACAAAAACCAAAAATCATCACGAAACCTACAACTACTACAACGGAACCAACCCGTTCAAAACCCGCCACCAACTTTAAAAAACTCAGCGGCAAACGACGTTCCTGCGTCATCATGATTGCAAACCCAAAACTGCGAGAAATTGTGAAACGCCGAGCGCTTGCAACTACGAAGCAGCATGGACGGTTTGAGCTTTTGAAGGAAAGTAGTGGAAGTAGTGAGGAGAGTAAAGTGGATTTGGATGATGATAGGGTGGAGGAAGTGGATGCGTGGAGTGATGCGGATCAGGATGTGGTTGTTGCTGCGACTAAAACTGGAGGCAAGAATGTTCGGAAAAGTATTGTCAAGCCGGTGGGGCCAGTTGGAGAGAGTATCGGTGCTTCTCAAGTCTCATCATCACAACCGCAGGAACCTAAAAAAAAGTCAAGCAGCAGCAACAGCAAGAAGGCCGTCAAACAACAATCGAAAGCGAATGGCTCTGGAAAACGTGGTGATTTGGATTTTGAAAAGGAATTGTATGAGCTGGAGCTTCTTGAGGATAAGGTTTCTGCTGCTGCTGCTGCTGCTGACGAGATTAAGAAGGCAAAAGATGTGGAGAAGCCGAAAGGCAAGCAAATAGCAAGCAATGGTGTTGAAGCACCTGCTCGTGCAGTTGTAGAAGATTTGCGTCAACAGCATCAAAGTAAGAAAACTGATGATGATGCAAGAGGTGACTTAAATATTTTCTTGCACTTGGGAAAACAAGTTATCTGATCCAATTTGTTTTTACTCGCAATCACTTGTTATATACACAGTGTCAAGTTCAAGCAGTGCTTCAGGCTCGAAAAGAACCAAACCAGAGACGGGTTCGCAGAATACAAAAGACTTGAAGGACAAGAAAGTCTCCAAATACGACGCAGATTCCGCCAGCAGCAGTAGCAGCGATGAAAGTCATCATTCATCTTCCTTCAGAACCCGTGGTCAACGAAAACTTGCAAGGAAATCAAGTCAAGAGTCATCATCGCCGGTGAAACGAAAAAACGGGTCCAACAATTCTCGAAAGATTGAATCGAGTGATGATGATGATGTGAAGGAGGATGTAGCAGTTAAACCTGCTGCTGTTCAGTCTCCAACTGTACCATACCGGCGGAAAATTAGCTCAGATACGAGTGATGCTGAGACGGATATTAAACCATCCCCGTTTTCGAATAAGAAGGTTTCATCGGAATCTTTGGTGAGCAACAACAACAACAAAGCGCGTGTTCCATCTCCCAAACGTCGGTCGAGCATGAGTGGATCCAGTGAGGATGAAATAGTGATTTCTCGAAAGGGAACAAATGCTTCGAAACAGGAGAACGCAGCTGCGAGTCGTATCCAGAATACACCTTCTGCGTCCGTGAAAGTTGCTGATTTAGGCAGTGGGAAGGTTGTCGAAAAGAAACTGGTGAATCGAACGTCAGAGCAATCTACATTGTCAGACTCACGGCCATATCAGCTTCCACCGCGGCGAACGCAGTATTCTGATGACTCAAGTGATGCAGAGGATCATCAGAATGGGCGTGATGATGAAAAAGTTGGCAAGTCTGGTGCAAATGAAACTCGTCTTCAGAAACCTGCATCCAACAACAATGCGCGCATCAAGTCTCCTCAACGGCGTGCTGTAGATGATTCAAGTCACGAAGATGAGTATCGAAAGAAACAAAGTGACGGTGAAAAGGTTGTCAAGTCTGTTGCGAAGGATCATCATCTTCAGAAACCTGTTTCCAACAATTCGCGCATTAAATCTCCTCAACGGCGCACCGCTGTGGATGATTCAAGTGACGAAGAGCAGCATCAAGAGAAAAGACGCGAGGAAAAGTCTGGTGCAATTCAGAAACCTGCCTCCAACAACTCACGCATCAAATCTCCTCAACGTCGTGCAGTGGACCAAAGCTCAAGCGATGAAGAGACGTTCAAATCCCCAAAAACAGCAGCGGCACCCATCCTCAGAAAAACAACAGCCAATTCATCCAAGGAAGCCATTTCATCCAGAGACGGCCCCCCACCCATCCGTGTACATTCTCCAAGAAGACGGGACTCGTTAATGTCCAGTGACGATGAAAAGTCAGTCAGTCGCCAGAGTTCAGTTAAAATACCAAGTCGTTCAGGGTCCATGAAACGGCCAAGTCGATCCGAGTCTTTGAAGCGGCCGGATCGGTCTGAATCTTTGAAACGACAGGCTGGCAGGAATGACATGGAACGGCCTGGTCCAAGGAAAAACGCGTCACGGTCACGGAAAACGGATGATTCAAGTGATGAGGAGCAGGATCGGCCGACCCGAAAAGTCACATCACCACGTACACGCAGGCCGCCCAGTGGAATGAGTGTGCATTCGGAAGTGTCTGCGAGAAGGAATAGGACTGAAGTGAAAGCGGACACGCCGTCGTTGATTTCGTTGGCGGAGTCGAGGATTTCGATTCCCAGTGCATCGGTAAGCGTATCTACACTCGTCAAAGAATTGTTGGCAGTTTTCTTAAACCTTTATTTGCATCTTTCTCTCTCACACAACAGCCGTCACCAAACATGACTGATAAGCCGCCAAAACTGCGCATCAGCCAGCTTTCACGAGTTAAAAACGAATACCCTGATTCAGACGACAGCACCGCTACAAAAGAACCGATTCGAAAGGCCCCTTCTCCTGTCGTCTTGTCTCCCAAACCATCGCCTCGCTCGAGTTTAACGAATCCAACGCCCTCACCGCCTACCCAGAAAACTGGATTCTTTCGGTCGTTATGGGGAGGTGGCGGGTCGAAGCCAGCTGCTAGCGCTACTCCCTCAAACCAGGGGTCTGCAACGTCAGTTGCCGAGGTGGCCCCTCCAACTCCACTGAAGGAATTTGAAAGTGATAAAAATCCGAGCATGGGCCGGTCCATTGCGTCGTCAGCGACAAGTGTTTCCCAGTCAACGACAACCTCAGTACCTGAGAAAGTTGAGACAAGGCCGGAAGTGGAAGGAGCGCCGAAAAAGACTGTATTGGGATGGATCTTTGGTGGAAAGAAGCCGGCTGCTGGAGGTGCACAAGGAGCTCAAGTGGGAGATTCGAAAACTTCGAGCGATGCACTTGAAGACACAAATTCTGATGTGCAGAGAAAATCAGATAATTCCGCGTCCGACAGTGAAAGTGGGTCTGAAAAGTCAAGGAGGTCTACAATGAGAGGTCTTGGAATTCAGCGACGACGGACCGCATCTGTTTCCAGTCAAGAAAAAGAAAAACCAAAGTCGGCGCGCAGATATTCCGATTCTTCATCAGAAGAAGAAACTAGCGATCGTCGTCCTGGACAATCGGCTTCGCAGACTCGGCGCGGGAATCCTGCCGGCAGCAACCCGCAAGCGAATGCAGCAGGTCGACCTTTACGTGGGGGTCGTCCACAGGAATCGCGTGCGTTAGACAAACATCCAAATGAAAGTAAAAGCGTGAGGCAAGATGGAAATCCCACGCGTCGGCTTGTGGGACGACGCGCGGAAAGACCTGTGGATGATCTGAGTGATTTCTCCGCCGTGAGCGACTGAAAGAGGGCACAACAAACATATTTTTTGGAAAAGAGCATTAAGGCAATATCTATATCCCCTTTGTCCTTGTAGAATAACGTAACTAAATATTAACGGTCTGAAACTTAATAAAACGTGTATCTGTATGTCACACTGTTGGAGAGGTTACATCAATTCGTGTGATAGTTACCCGAATTACAAACCGTGCACACAGACGATAAACTTTTCGTGAGAAAAATGGTGGATTTGAACGAGTTGTGGTTTCGGTTTAGTCAAGAAATGTCTCTGATATGTGGCTTCTCTTGTCTCTCGTGGTTTATTCAAGTGAGTTGGTCTCTGATACCCTTACTTTCAAATTTTTGCAAACAAAATAGGAAAAAAAACAATGCGCATGCTGCCTAAATACAAATAGGAAAAGCTTTCCAGTTCGAGTTAAGAAGAATCCAGAGTCACATTTCGAAGGGTGGTGGACCTCTTGAACCGGCGCACGATACGGCGCACTTTGCTGCAAACCTTGCTGCGCAATTGTCATTCGCAGCTCTTCTACCGCTTCTTGAAAAAGAAGCCGTTCACCCAGTGCCTCTATTCCCAGTTCAGACTTCAGATCGTCTCTTTCCAGCATCAGCAGCGCGCGTCCATTGATTTTGTGACCTGATTTGAAAGGCACTCAAATCCAAATTTGTCTGAAATATGAAGCGACCCTATCGCCAAGACTAAGGCAATGCTCACCAATTCGATCAAGTTAAACCTGAAGCAAATCAAGGCGACTGAGATGGTAGCGTCCAGCTATGTCATGGCCATTGCCAAATCTTTGGAGAAGTTAGCGATTACCCCCAAGGAGTTCTCACGTAACACCAGTGATGATAGCTTTGAGTTGCCAAATGTTCCAAGAATCCATTGCGCAGTTTCGTCTTTCGTCCAGTCTTTAGGGTCTTCTGGTAATTCAGGTCTGTGTGGGGAAACTTTGCGAATGACTTGAGCGGAGTTTGTGATTTTGCATCAATACCACCACCGCCATGTAAACAAGGAAAGCTGTTCCCACAAGTCCGCCAATGATGGTGAAATGCTGCACTGGCAGGAAATAAGGACAGATAGGCTGAGTTAGTGTGGCAGATGTTCACAGGGGATGGGATTCAATCATCCGAGGTCCCGGGTTTGGCGGCATTGTCTGAGTGGCCAGCCACCTGGTTGTGGGATGCGGTTACGAGGTTCTCATGCTGGCAGTGGTCTAGCAGGAGCATCTGGCTCAGCCCAGTGGCCATGTGCTTACTGGTGGAGATGTCGGCATTCAGTGTAGATGAGCAGCACTGCTTCGGCTACATCAGAGTACACATCAGCTCTTCATCATCGCATCCTTTCTCATGATGCTCATTGTCGCCACTTGAATCGTCAGTACATTGCGTTTGCCGAGGTGAGAGTTGATATGTACGTGAGACTGAGAATATGGGTTGCTCAATTCAACGGTTTCATTTGCTGAACTTTCCCGGTGCTGGAATTAACGACTTTAACCGATGCAACAGGTTTGAACATGACTAGCTCCGCTTTTTATCCGCATCTGCTTCGAATCTTTGTTTCTTTTCGCGAAAAAACGTTTTGCGTCTTTGCTAGATCCTTTCGCTCGTCCATGAATGGTTGGACCGATTCCTTCGTCTGATGAATATTGACCTGATTGAAGGGCTTACCGAAGGGAGGAAGGTAGCATTGGGAAAAGGTGAGTGGCGTACGGTTCTGGGCGTTGGCGAGCTCGTTGAATATCGTGGATGTTGACAATGGCCAAGACGGATTTAGACGGAGCTCACAATCTGGTAAATTACCGTTTCTACTCGAGGCTATCAAATACTGTACCGGTCGAGGTTAACAGCCTTTTTTTGATTTTCGCGACAACCCAAGCGAATGATTAAGGGAAAATCAGCAAATTGATCCGCATCTTCCAGACCTGTCGCGGGAAATCATCCATCCTGCAACAGAAGCGAAATAACATTCTCAAACTTGCGGCCATATTCAACTGGCTCTCTGACGAACGCAATGCACTCACAACTCAGGCAAAGACGTTGATTGTGAAGAGAAAGGACGCGACGAAAAAGCTGGGCCGAGTCTTTTTCATAATACAACCCATCTTCAGAACTTCCTCCAACGGCTCGCGCATTAATCTCTTCAACGACCCACGGGTGCAAAGCTACAGCAATCATAACATTCTTTCATATCCCAAAAAGCAACGCGTGCATCCTCAGAAATACCACGCAGCGCTGTAGATTCGAAAACTTCAATGTCTTCAAAGACTCGAAAATTACATGGAGACGAAATCCGTCGATGCCGTATCCAACGGCGAAATGTGGTTTTATTAAGTCAACGCGATGAACCATGAAAAAAAACTCGGAACCCACATCTGTTTTTCCAGTCAAGGCAAAGATATGACTGATTGGCGTCCTGAGTAATGAGTGTTGCGGGCACGGCGCGGTGGATATTTCAGGCAATAACGCGTGGTTGAGCGCAACAGGTTGACCTTTACGCGGGTAGGACAAGTCGTCACAGAAAGGCTGAGGGCCAGGTTGGTCATGTGGGGGTATATTGGACGTCGCTTCATGGCTCTGCAAAAATTGGTTATGTTTGGTCTGTGCATTTGTGTGTGCTAATGTTCTGGTTGGTTCGCACTGTTGGGCGTTAGTGGCGAGCAGGAAAATAAAGTTGATTTAAAACGCCAAACTTTGGACCCCTGAGACATGCACTTCCATCAGGATACCTTTGATGATGAAATATCTGCCTGGTTTCGTTGAAAAACAGTGCGCATACGTCGAGCCGCAACTTGAAGAAAAGTCAACTCCAGAAACAACCCTCGCGCATTTTTACAGGTGACACCGTTTATTTAAATTTATTCTTTCAAATAATAACCCTGTCTCTGCCAGCAGAATGACAGAGCAGCATCTGAAGTACATCAGGAGGCTGGTCGTTTGGAGGATATGTTTAATGAGCCGCAGGTAGGCTGTGCTCTTGCTGCATCATACTGACACTGTGACTTCTTACAGCGCTTGGATGCCTGAGTGTGGTTGGAAAATAAATGATCAACATCAAGTCACACATTCTTGTTCTTATCTCCTGTGTATTTTGCAATTAAATAGGAAAGCGTCCGAGAAGTGCTGCTTCCTTGTTTTTGTGCTATCGAAAAAACGCGTTCGACAGAATGACAAAGCAAGCGGCTCAGCTGCACAATCGACAAGTTTTCCTTTCACGATTAACATCTCAGAAACCAACAGTCCGATTGCTCAGTTGTAGCGGGAGGAGGCGCCAGTTCTTATCATACCGAGAATCCCAACAATGCAGAAGGTGAGATTTATGCTGTCACCCTCATTCCACCTGTACAATGCAATTTATCTGGTTTGCACTCCAGACCGAAGGGAACCAGTTACTAGTTCAAAAGATTATGGCCAATCACTCAACTCCACCAGCAACTATTCCAAACAATGCTGCTGGGAAAATCGTGCAGCGAGGAGGCGCTAATGCACCCAATAAGGATAAACCATCAGAAATACCTGCTGAAACTCACGGCTACTCTCTCAGCATCACGCAGTTTGAGGCTGGATGTGATGATGCTGCATTGATTAAGCTCTTGGATCCTGTGGGAAAATGTAAATGGTCTGCCATGGTGGTGGACATGGGTCGTTCTGAGCATTGGCTGAGACTGGGACTAGACAGAAGCGACGGAAATCCCGCGAACGAATCTACAACTAAAAAAAAGGAAGCAAGAAAACTGGATGCAATTTTCATATCGCATTGGCATAGCGACCATTTTGGGTGAGTTGTGTAAAAAATGGTTGCTTCTGTCAACGTTCAAAGCTGACCCCGCACGCAAGGGGAAATGTCAACTGGCACGCATTTCTCAAAGAATATTGCAACGAGAAAACAGGCGTTTTTGTTGTCAATTGGCATGAAAGATCCAAGCGCGCAAAACCCCCGCCAACCCAAACAGTTCCTACTGCTGCGACTGTAAACCAGCCGGTAAGGCATACTCTGCTTCAAATGTGACTCGACCAGATAATGCTGTTCTGACTGTCAACCAGCTGGTAAAGGCTGCTGCACCTACCAGCCAGCCTGCAAACGCTGCTTTGAATACCAACCAGCCACAGTTAGGGCTGTTCTGACTACAAACCAACTGGTAAACGCTGCCATGCCTGTAATCCAGCCAGCAAACACTGCTTCGAATTCCAACCGACGAGCTAATATTGCTCCGACGGCAGAAGTCCCCTCAATTGAGGTAAAAGATAAAAAGGTTTTTTCTCGCGAGGGTGTGGTTGATGCAATCATGGCCGCCAATTGTAAGTTTGTCCACGTTAGTGGGAATGAAAATTCAAAGTTGAGCATTTTATCACGCCGCAAAGATGATGATGGTGAACGGGATGCGAACAAGGAAAATATGTCTGATGAGAATGATAACATCGAATTTGTGCGCTTGGATAAGAGAAACGATGCACTCTTGAACTACCGTCGAGGAAGGATTGCCAAAACAAGGGACGATGGCAGTGTCGAATTTGTGCGTATGGATAAACATCCAAGTAGTTGTCCGTTATTCAAAGTTGCTGGAGTAAGGCTGCATGAAAAACTCCAAAGTGAGCAAGTGTTTCCTTCCTTTTATCTGTTCAAGTCTTAAAGACAAAACCACATCGCTTCTCAGATGCAGAACTTGAAAACCTGTCGACAAACACGGAAGCAATTATTTATCTGCGAAAGGGAAAGAAGGACGATGAGTGTTATTTGGATACTCGGGAACCAAGCCAATTGAAAATAAGTACGTTATCCAAGGCCATGGAAACTGTGTGTTTAATCGCTACTGGCAAGGACCTGTTCAGTCTCGTTGATCCAGTTCCGCTCATTTTTCAGAAACTCGTGCAATCGTTCCGGAACAGTATAAACGACGAAAAATCGTTTTTGTGCGTATGGAGATCCTTGCTGAAAACTAAACTTGAGTTCCTTTTCAATCTCGGCAATTCCGACGATTTGGACATTGGAATCACTTTGACAAATGCTTGGGTGAGCTGATGGTGTCACCCTTCTCTGTGTTCATCTTCCAGCTGATGTTATTGCAAATCAGATGGTTGTCAGCACAGAGTACGAAACTGTTGGTGTTGGTAGGTTCAGCGCCACAATGTCAAACTTGTGGGTGATTTCAACGGAACCGGTGCAGCCATTACATCCAACATCGAAAGCGAAGCATTTAAAAACTATGCCGCAGACAGTTACTCAGCTTCAGGAGTGACAAGGCGTAGTTCTGATGAACTGACTTTTCTGCCATTAAAATGCACACGAGTCTTGGCCTTGGTGCTTGGCAAAGACTCGTTCATAGTTTCTTTTCTGTCGAATGGAGGGTTGTTGGCTGCATTGAACAGCCTCTTCAAAAAAGTTCGAAATTTTGGCGCTTCTGATGATTCTGATGATTCTGGTGCGGAATGGATCAAAACAACGTTGGACAGCAAGATTGGATTTTCTTTTGAGCAGCTTGAAGTAAGTTTAGCGACTGATATTTGGGGATTTTACTTTCATTGAATCCTCGCATTTTTTTAACAGGTTCGGGCCCTTCACGCAACAATCATCGACAAAATAATTGAATCCATTTCAACCACCGTCAGGTTCACCTTGAACAAGTCTGACGCGTCTGATCCTCTTTTCAATCTTCTCTCTGGTGTAGTGATGGAATTGAACCTGGAGATTGATGTTTGCTGTTCGCCCTTTGAACTCAAACGCGTATCTCTGTTTTTGGTTGATCCTACTCTGAATGTTTTTGGAGACACCCTTGGTGGTCCTTCCACATCCCTGGATTATCTTGGCACAATGCTCTCTGAGAAATATCTTGGAAAAGGTCCTACATCAGCGGTTTACAAGTCTGACAGTGCTAAATCAGTAGCAGATCATGAACGTGAAGTTTGTAGACCAAATCTGAGTCGTCTGCAATGGAATGCGGTTTTTTTCTCTGGGAATTTGATTTCTAGCTGGCTTGAAGGAAACGTGCAAGACCCGTTTTGGTGGAGTCTCCTATTTTCCAAAAACAAAGTCATGGCCGCAAAAGTTTCGTTCTCGATGGAGTGTAGCCATCATGACAAGCGATGGTGTCTGTCTGATTTGTCTGGAGCTGCACAGCTTGTGCTTGCCGATTCCGCGAGTCCCATTGTTGCTCGATTTTACCGCAGTGCCATTGATGCGAAGGTTGATTGGACAATAGACGGCAAGACTGTTTCAGACGCTGTTTCAGGGGAGACAGTTGATTTTAGCTTTGGTTCTATGAGCAATTCAGTGACAGCGCAATCTGAGAAAGTCAAGCCATTCAATGCTCTGCGGATGCCCAGTCCCAGCGATAACAGGAGCAGCGAATATTTTCCCGAGTTGCAAACGAAACAACGATTTGGATCCAATTCTCCCGTGCATGTTGTTGATGCTGAATGCCATAGCGAAGTTGAAGAATCCTGACCAAGGGAGATGCCAATTACTGCTCTGGTACAACCAGCGTTTATCATCATTGAGGTTAATTTGAAGGGACATATTGAAACTGCGTCCTTTTGAGAATAAACGCGTCGCTTTCTCGAGAGAAGAAATTTGGTGTGAATGCAAAAAAAAAAAAAAGGGGGAAATAACCGCTTCTCAAAGGACATCTTCCCTTTGAGATACACCTTTTACACGATCGGACTTTCTTTTTCATTTATGATAAAAAATTACCATGTTGTCAAAAGCCTTCCAAATCACGACGCGGATAAAATGCAGTGTGGTGACCGCATTTTCCGTCGCATGCTCAGTTCCAGTTTTGTGGATGGCAGTTCAGATGGCGGTGGATGTCTTCGTGGTCCAAAGTTTGGCGCCACTTTTCGGACGATACCAATTTTTTCCACAAACGGAAAACTTTAAAAATTTGCGTAAATAAATAATTTTTTAACCCAAGAAACAGAACACCAGCACGCAAATGCACAGACCAAACATTGCACCTCAAGGCAAGCATTCAGAACATGCCCACTGTTTTCAAGCTGTGTCGCTGATCCTGCAAACGCACAGGAGATTGGATCGGCTTCACTGTTTCCTCAAACCCCTCCTTCGCCATCCGCTTTGTATCATTCTCCGATTGCTCCTCTGAATGCCGCAATAAACCGGCATAATTGGCAGCAACCCTTGGAATAACTCAACAACGTATCAATAAATAAACTCTGACGTAATGATGTCAGGTGCATCTCCTTTTCGAGCCAATTCCGGATCCTCCAAGAAAAACACCAACGCCGTGCGATGCCCATCCTTGCGTCGATCCACGAGCAAGAAGGGCTTGCCTACGCGAGAACATGTTTGGAAACACGACAGCTCGGTTCTCCAAAGTACGTGTCTGACCAATCACTTCGGCACTGTTGGACGTGTTACTGTCAAACTCGCTGTCTTTTGCATCAAAAGGGAACAATAATTGAGTCGTGATGCGTTGAGCTGCTGGAATGTGAGTCGAGAGGGAGTGATGTTGGTTACTTTGAGATAGACGGTGCCAAGAATCTCGCTCAATTGATTCCAATCCTTCATTTCCATAACATATAAGCTGAGCGAAGCCTGAGGAGTGCAAGTTCTCCATCCACCGTGTCAGCAAACTGTCCTCAGCATTTCGAAAAAAAATTTATGCCCTGGATCCAATCTTCTGGAAAGCAGCTGAAATTAGCACAATGGCAGTCAATCGTTACCTCAACGTTCAGTACCAGACGTTTCCCGTCTTTCAAATCGAAGCCACCGATATTTGTTGGATCGGCGGTCTTCAGCAGGCTGTCAAGGAGGCAATGGCTCTCACCCTGGGCTGTACCTTCATCCAGCTCTGCGACAATGACAACAAGATTATCGCCGAACTGGATGACATTCCCGAAGAATACTACAAGTGTATCATGGAGGGCGAGCTCTCTCTATCCGATTGTTTCCAACACCATCGATAGCAGCGGATTCGACTGGGCATGTCTATGATATGACTGCGCGCTTCCAAGAATTTAACATGGAACCGGCTGAATACTGAGATGATCGAAAATCTACGAGCCTCTTTCCGCGTATCTATGGAAAATCATATAAATTTGAAACTGATACACGTCGTGGATGATCACACGGGCTCCAGAGCATCGTTCAAGGCCTTTGCGAAACAAGAATACTTGCCAAAGAAAGGGCGCTGTGGCGTGGTTTAGGGTTCTGTGGCGTTAGATGGATATCCAGCATGAGGCAAGTTGCAGTTCCGGAGCACGCCGCTGCATTTCTTTGGCAGAATATTGAAGCGCGCGCGTGGCATTTAAATGTTTCGAACGCGTGCGTATCGGTTTTGTGCAATTCCTTGTAGCATGTCTCGCAGAGTGTAGCTGACAGCGCGTCCTTGTCAGCATAAGCGCGGCCTGCAAAAGGTTTCCTTCAAACATTCCTTGCAGCGGACCGCTGTCTACTTGAGAAGGTGATTATTTTGCGAGGACGAGCTTGACTCTGAAGGGTGAAAACCGTTGCTGTTGGGTTGGTGCCACGCCTGAAATGCGCTTTCAAACATAGGCAAGAGTGTTTCGAATATGACAGCGATTGCATGATAGACTTTCGGATGCTCGTCTGTTGGACCCAAGGCTGTTGATGCGAGAACAAATCGTGACGGCGCTGTTGGCGTCAACGGCAAATTTGGCTGGCAGCCACAGACACGTGTCGCGGCTCAGTTGCACCTTTAGATTCTGTGTTAACAACGCTTTCGGAGTCGTGGAACAACAGGTTTCCTTGGAAACCACGTTCAGGAACAATGCACAAGTGGAGATGTGGAGTCGGCTCTTTGTTGAGTATGATTGGACTTGGCAAATTCTCAGGACTGCAGGAGCCAGCGCATTGTCACATAGCATCACGCCACGCATCCCTGAGGGCGCGATGCCCTCAGAAACGTGTTCCACAGTCGCTTTCAAATGCCTCACAAGCGGCGGCAACAGCGCGCCCTGAGGGTTGAAATCGATCAAGAGGCAGATTGGACGCAACGATGCGCATGGGTTGCATCCAGGTGACCGGGAATACATGATCGAATGTGCGGCATTCTTCTGATCAGCTTTGTTGTCCAGGTCTGATTGGATCCACCACTCTGGTTGGTCCTGCACCCGGCTTGCAAGGTGGTTGACTCAACGGTATTTTCGTCAAAGAAACGTGGCGTTATATCTGGGTTAACATCAACTTCGGCCTTTTTTCGATCCCAATAAACACTGGAGAACTTTTCTCCATTTGCCACTTCCCAAACGTGGTCCTGCATCACGACCCACTCCATACTGTGCTCTACTGAACAAAAATATAAACGTGCATAATTAACCACAGCTATCTTAAAACAACTTTCACACCCAAGGCTGGCGAAATTTGGAATTATGTTTGCATTTCAGAAACGCGATGTTTTGGACTTGTGTCGTGCGCAGAGTTGGTGTCACTATTTTTGGCTTGGCCATTGTTTTGGGCGAAGCAGTGTTGTGTGAACGATTCGCCATGAACATTTGCATGAACATCACGGCTTGCCCACACTTGCTACAAAATAAAACCATCTTGCAACTGCTTCTCTTCACTGTCTGTTCCATTTGCCTCTTTCCCCACAAAGAAGCAATCCAAGGCAGTCATCTGCAAACCAATGAATGCTGACTTCGCCACTTGGATCCAAGGCAGCAAACTGCACCCACATTGCAACCAATGCTGTCTGTAGCCATCTCGAATAGTGATGACCTTCCAGTAGTCTGTGAAGAACTCGCGTGCGCTGTTGATATCTGCGACGGCGCACTCCTTCTTGAAGACGTACTTCCCGCAACTCAAACAACCCAAACCTATATGAAAACTGCTTGACGCACCCCAAGACAACCTGCAGCCACTCTCAAAATAACTATTATAATGTTTGCTTGTGTTGTCTGAGGGCCTTTATTTTTTTAATTTTTTTTTTTATTCTGTGGAAGCCTTGGCGGTAAATAAACTGAGGGCGCATCCATCTGCAACTAAAAAAACGCGTCTTTTTCTAAGTCGGGGTCAGAAAATGATCATTGTAGCGTAATTGGCTGCAACGGCGCGGGTGATGGCAAGAGATTCGGGAAGGCGTTGAAGCACCCCGCGTAGCATAAGCACTGCTACAAGAAGCTGGTCAGGGATTCATTCATTTATTAAAAGCATTGTTTTCTTTCGTGCTGCATCATTTGTTCCAAATAAAAGTATATCCTTCTTCCTCGCCACGAAAGTAGCCAGTATTGGAAGTATCTTTGCGAAAAGTCAGATGCAACGGAAATTGGAAGCTTTGATTTTGATCAAAAGGTCTCTCCTTTGGAACAAGTGGAAGCCGATTAGATTCGGCATCCATCCCGAAACATCTCGAACCCCAAAAGTTTGGAACTTGACAAGGCACGGACAAGTGGAACGAGTTCGACATGAAGACGGGCAACAAACAAGGGCTTTCCCAAGTTTGTGGGGATGACAAAGTCTTCAAACTGTCCAGACTGGTCAAAATGGACATTCAAAGATTCCAACATTGTGCAAGGAACATCAGCATTCCTAAGAATCATTGAAAATATGAGCTCAAAATCTTCGATGACGGAACGGTTTGAGCAGCCAATATGCGACCAGAAGGGCGTCAGATCGTCTGACATGTGGCGACGAGGACGGATCATCATTTTACTATTCCTCTTGTGCTGACTCCAGTCCGAACGCTGACACGCAGCAGAGCAATACCATCGTGATTTGCACCGTTCGCATCGATTAAAGGAAGATCGCAAAAGCAGACGCTGCATGTCGAAGCTGTTTTTTTGTATTCCCTGATGACGAAGTCCGACGGATAAATCTCTTGCAGAGTGGCGAAGTCGCATAGGCATCAAGGAAGCCAACCTTGGACAGAAACCATCCAGGGGCCACACAATTAGCAGAGTGAAACATTGAGCTGGAGTGGCATAACCGCAGGACATTGAACGGTTCGACCAACATAGGGTTGAAGGAGGCGGTTGAAGGAGGCGGCCTCTTGCGGGGCATCAGACACCCACTCCCAGTCAGTTCTCACGCATGCCACAAAGTCATGGCATGAGATGGATGAATGGATTGATGCATCAGATGCCAGGTGTTTGACAAAGGCTTGGCCAACGGATTTGAGAGGATGCAAGCGGGATCCAACTTGAAGGCAAACTTCATGAAGCTCAATAGGTGGCGGCAATACGGTGTTGTATTGGGCTGTAACTATGAGCTTCAATGACGACCCGCCCAAAAACAAAAATTCTCGTCAAGTCGTACAGCACAACAAGAGAAAACAAAATATTCCTCAGCTTTCTGGTATTGGCACTGCTGTATCGACTTGAATCTAGCATTGCCGATTTGATTCTGACTTACGCTGAGTGGGACGACAATCTTCAATCTTGTCTGTTTCATCAGAACCAAGCAGCTTTGACCCACTATACCTTTTCTGATATTGTTTGTGATGTGCTGGCAACTGTGGGCTCTGTTGCCGTGCTTATTTCAGGAAGGGTCGGTGGGCTGTCGGATATGGCTGGACAGCTATTGATAGAGAACGGTGATTTACGCACGAAAAAGATTTCTATTCCGACGAACAGGTGTTGACACGGTGGGCTCCACGAACCCAAGAGAACGAGTCTGCAAATGCATTTCCCTGCTGTTTCTGGCAATCGTAATTTGCCTGTTGAGTTTGCTCAAGGTGGTGGTTGAACCCCAGAAATATATATATCATTCGTAAATAAAAATAATCCTTTTGAGGATGCCTGTCGATCAAGACGCCATTGCCGACACTCACGATGAGGAAACAAAGGAACTCCGGATACCAGTTGACATTGATGTGCTTGTATCACTTGTTGCTCCGTTTGTCGATGCCATGACCCTGTTTACGCTTGGAGGTGCCGTGCGGAGTGTGCGGCCATTGAGGCAGATTGCATTTGCGCTGGCACTGTCGAATTCGACGACGGAGGGGTGAGCTTCTCATTTGGATGGTTTGAATCAGTCGACTCTTGGAAACTGATCATTCACAAACACAACTCAACTTTCTCCTCCAACCCATGGCTTGCTTCTTTTGCGGAACAGCCGCAGCGCGAGGGCAAAAGCACGGTCATTTGCGTCGACTTGGTTGTCTTTGAGCGTGCCAGTTACTTCGCCCGATACTGCGACTCATCCACACTCGTCCCTTTTCGACAAGTCACATTCAGATGCTGCGCAAATTGCAGACATTGTGAATGAAACTCTTCAGTCGAACTTGTCTTTGTATGAAGCGCTTTCGATCGAGTCGCTGACGGCTGCGTTCCTCGTGCTGCAAGCACGATTCAGACTGGACTCCCCGCTCACATTTCTGAATCTTGCCTCGTTCTCGGCACATTGCTCGACCTTGGTATGGCGCTCGAATGTTGAGTTGGTTCTGGATCAGGAACCGCTATATGAACCAAGCAGTTGGGGCCTGTTCATCAGCTCCATCACGGCGGATTCAAACTTTCCATCAAACGCCAGAAGGAGTCTGAATATGAGAAAATTGAGTGTCGAAGGATGCATGTTGCGAAACGATTTATTTCGAATTCTGGTCGATGTTCTGGTAATGGTACATTTGCATTGCAGTGGGCGTTTGGCTGAAAATACTTTGCCTCCCGCATTTGTTTCATTAAGCACCCCATGTCGGGCAGGAAGGAACAAGCGATTGATTGCAGCGAATTGGCGACAGAATTATCTTTGACCACGCCCAGTCCGAAAGAACAAGCCATCGCAAGGGATGCCGATGAACGCATCAAAGGGCATCGAAGGATGGGTCCGAGAGACAATAATTACAATAATAATAGGCTACTTAACTGTCCTCAGTGTAAAGCCCGACTATTTTCGAACCAGTCGAATGGTTATCCACGACAGCAGAATTATCGCCCAAACAACAATCAGCAAATGCAAGGGAACTCATATCCTCACCATCAGATTCAGTCATCATTTCCTCAGCAGTTCCGGGGCGAAATGTATAATCAGCAACACAATAATCAACGATCCAATTTTCAGCGTCAACAGAATGACAATCAGCAGTCGCAGCCACGTGCTTGTCAAAATTGCTATTTTTTCCTGGGAAATTATCCCTACATCCTCGCAACTGCCGAAGCTGCTCGTCCGTCCAAATATCACTCAACGCAAAAAACAAAAAAATTCAACATATCGAACTTGAATCTGAACGACAATTTATTGGGCGATGAAAGCCTGGAATTGATATCCACACAAATCATCCCGTTGTGTCATGGCCTGAAATGTCTTGAGCTGAAAGGAAATCAGTTCACAGAAGTGGGTGAGTGTGGACTCTCCTCCGTTCAATTTTTATCGTACGTCTGACGTTGCTTTACTGATAACCAACAGGAATCAAATCTCTAGCTGAGAGATTACCACCGTGCAACATCAGTCAACTCAATCTGTCCTTCACCAAGTTGAGTGACGAAAGCTTGACGATACTTTGCAGAGCACTTCCCTTCTCCTCCATCGAATCTCTCAGCTTGACGGACAATCTATTGACAGACTTGGGAATGCGAGCACTGGCTGCTCATTTGGACACATCGCGTGTGGTACATCTGGACTTGAGCTCAAATAACGGGTTAAGAGATGAAGGTTTGAGGCTGTTAAGCATGGCCCTTCCGAATTCGAACGTGACTCAGCTATCTCTTGCGGACTGCGACATTGGATTCCAAGGTGTTTACGCTCTGACTAAAGTCATACGAAGAACCCGGATCAGTATCCTTAAGCTCAGCCGGAATCGGCGTATTGGCGACAACGGCGTCAAATATTTTTGCGAAAACGCGTTTCAAGCAAGAGGAGCGAAACTGACGGAGCTGTACATGCATTCTGTCAATGCTTTTGATTCTGGATGCAAAGCTTTATCTTCCTCGTTACCATCGCAGCACTGCCTCTTGCGTGTGCTGGATTTACGCGATAATGGGATCACAGACAGCGGTGCAATCTCATTTCAAAAACATGGTCTGGCAAAATTGCAACGTCTTCTGCTCGGCGAAAACAATATCATGGATCGCGGAGTCGAGGCTCTTTCCCACGCACTTGTTGCAAGCAATTCCTTAGTTGAACTTAATCTGGATGACAATAAGGTTGGGGAGGAAGGGGTTCAAGCTTTGAAGCTCGCCTTTCTGAAAGCAAAGCGGACAAGAACTGTAAAAATCAAGTGGTAGTGTGGTGCGACTTTCAGATTATTTTTTCATGTATCGAACAGCTGAAATAAACGATGTGTGCGTGGAGCTCCGCGGGTAAACCCTGTAACTCGAATATCTGTTTTTTCTGCCCGTGATGTCATAATTTGACGGCGGTTCAAGTTCACAAAAATGCAACAAGACCAAATTGCAAACAACAAATTGCATCGCACGGATGCTTTGTTAGATAGCTCCGCGCACCGAACCAGAACCGACCGCTGCGCTCAATTTACCTGGTTGGCATACCAATCACTTTTGGAGCACTCATTGCATTTATTTGCCCAACCAATACTTCGATAAATGGATTGCGTGACAGAGTGTGAGGTGACATTGATGGTGTCTTGTTTGGGAGTTGTTTGGGCGCAAGCTGATGTTGGTGTTGAAAAGGTTGCCGCTCTTTTTCAAATTTTTTCATGTCCCATCGGAAGCAACTTGGAGATTACCGGCGTTGGTTTCAAAAACTGTCCGACCAGCACTGTACGCAGACTACACATACGTCCAGTTCAGCAGGTACTTTTAAATGGGGCTTCATTTAATTACTACACAGTGTCCCGAAGAGGCCCCTCCCAAACGAAAAAGAAAAATAAAACTAAAATCGCCGTTAAGAATCGGTCTAAACAATCCATGCTTGGCTTGCATCCGCACTCCAAGACCTTCGCCGAGCTGATGACCGGGATGAGGGGGCTTGATTTTGTATCGAAGAGTTTGTCACAGACACAGCACCGGTATGACTACCGTGTTCCGGACCCATCCCCAAAGCACTCAGAGGTGGAGCACTTGGCATCCGGTATGTAGACCTATTGTTTCCTTGAAACTCGGCGCAAGTTTCCCGCCTGTCTGTGTGTTCGTGACGAGATATGACTGTAGCTGACGTCGTCTCAGTGTATGCAGGTGGTGGAGCATCCAGACTTTCCAGCAAAAGAATAGTATCTGCGGCACTGCGGGTGTGTTGATGTAAATGGCTCATCATGATTGCGGTGTGTTGGTTGGGTTCTTCTCCAGGTATTGATCGATTGAAGCCATCGCGCAGCGACGATGAGTAGCTCGTACCATGCGGGTATAATTCTGAGTTTGACGAGCTTGGAGAGATGGGTAGCGAGGACTTTTCAACGTCCGTTGCAATGAGAAATGGCATGGAAGAAGGATTGATTTCAGGTGCAAATTTTTCGGCGGGAGGCGCCGAAGCAACAACTGGAAAGGAACTGCCAAAGTTGTGACCAGCTGAGGCCGAGAATGTCGGAGCAAATGGATCCGAGGGTGTCTCCATGTTAAGTGGCGGGTATGCGAGGCCGAGTTCCAGCAAGGGATCCGGATCCGTTGGGTCATGCGGAGGTGATGAGGATGATGAACGGGACGATGATATTGATGCAGAGTCTGAAGAAGATGAGGTCGTTGCTGGAGCCTGTGGTTTCCTTTTTTGCCTTGACACCATCCACCAGCCAGATCCAGGTATCCTGCTTGCAGAACCAGCCTCCACATCTCGCCGGCCATCATTTCCATCAATCTCGTCGTCATCTGAACCTTGGTTGCTGTCGCCCCTTCGTTTGTGAGAGTTTTTCACTACCCGCCATGCAATCAAAAGCCCAAAGCAGAAGAAGACAACGCACAGTGGCACCACAATCTCCGCAACAACGGCTGAGGTGACTCCCACAGCTGAGGCTTCTTTTCCCAGCAGAAGCGACTGAGTTGGTGATGGCTGCCCCTGGCCACCAAGGTAGATGAGCACATTGTTGTCTCCCGATGAGTTGGAGAGAGTGGAGGTGGAAAGGGTGCCCGTGTGCTCCGAACCCTTCAGCGTGGCAGGTGTTCCGAGCGTCATTACAGGCACAGGCGTCCCGTGCTCGATCACAAACTCCTCCAACACAGTGACCCGCACCTCCGTAACCACCTCCATGACGACGATCTGGCCGTCGATGATTCCCTCTTGATTCGTTGTCGCAATCGCTTGTTGCGCGCCTGCATTCGTTGATGTCCGCATGTTGACGCCGCGGGATGCGCTTGGGTCCATCTCTCTTTCCGCCTCGTTTCGATTTTCTTTACTGATTGTTTTTAACGGGTACCAGTTTACGCATAAATCCGAATGGAAACAAACTGGTATTTTCATACCTTTGAGACACGTTTACTCTTTATTGCTTCACTCCACACACACCTTCTACTTGGCGCCATGAAACTAGTCCGATGATAACTGACGCAGGGGAAGGAGGGTCAGTTTTCACTCACAAAGCAGCAACGGCAGTCATCCATACCATAAAAATGCAAGAACGAAGCGAGTACCGCTGCAAAATGCCACAATTGATGGCTCGCAAAGTACAGATCAAATTTGCCCGGCATGATGCTGAAAGAAACAGATTCATCGTTTGTAAGGGTCAACGCGAACGAGTCTGGAATATGTGGGCGACAGCAATCTTTACCTCTCAGGCACCCTCGACACATAAATGAAAACGCCCACAGCGTAAGAAATAAGACTTGCCAAAAAGAAGGGCAGAGCCACATTCTTATTCCACGTTGGAACTGCACTCCAGCCGTTCATCCCAACACACAAGAAAACAGGCGCAAACGTAACTGCAGCGCTAGTTACATAGATTGCGGCCCGATACGGTCGAAATTCCGCAGTTGGCCAGAACTTGAACATGGGGCCAAGCACTCCCACCAGATTCACTGCAATCACTCCTGCCAGCGTGCATCTTCGGAACCATGCTTCTTCACATGCAAGAAGATATATGGAAGTGCTGACACCAGTCCCAGCCACGGTGGCACTGATGCCAGAGTAGTCCCAGCAGCCATAGAACACATACGCATCGTATGAATGGCTGAGATGCATATGGAACACACCACTGGTCAAGAATGTGAACGCGCTTGCAAGTGCATGGCCTGCAAGGATGTATCTGTCCGTGGATGTGAAGCTGTTGACGGGTACGGGCGCAAAGGGAATGAACCGCGTCAGCGGGTCCAGACGCGGATGAATGAACACAGCATGGACAGCAACGCCAACAAAGAGTGCGCAGCCGATATAGTGGATCCAAATGTTGAATGTCTCGTTGTGCAGGTGGAATAGCGAGATCCAGTTTTCCTGGTGCGAGTAACCGCACCGGTACCATTTGTGAATGTCCTTATTGTCCTGCATGTATCTGGGCACCTGGTGAAAGGTCGAGTAAGTGAGATACCCGCCCTGCCACCATTGCACTCGCTTCGCAGACGCGGCTCTGCTGCTGCTGGCCATGGTTTTGGCCAGACCATCATCGCTCTCGACGCCCGAGCTTGTTTCGGAGTCGCTTTCGAATTTGCGCCGCAGTTGCTGCTTGCGTCGTTGTCGGGTTTCCATCACTTTTATTTCATTGCACGTGTTCGTTCCAACGGCGGATAAATTCCAGCTTTTTTTTTCAAACAAAAGCAACGAAAGCAGCTGTCAGCCTTGGCGCGGGTTATTTCCGCTGTTAAAACTGGGAGCTAAGGCAGTAACTGTCCACGGCGAACGCGTAAGGCACCAGTGTTAATTGCACACAGAGCCCTCTGCGAGTTGGGGGCGGGATATGTCGACAGCGGTATCAGAAAGTGCGGTAATAGTAACTGGACAAACTTAAATGGTGACCTCGGGTGGTAACAAAAGGGACGCCGTAAAATGCGCAAGGGGATTCGTGTTGACTCAGGATGAGTCGCGATTGCCTTAACGACTGCATTATAATGGAAAGCTGTCCTTGCACAAACGGGACCAGAAATAAAGTAGGAGAAGTGGACTGGGTTGGCATACAGATTTCTTTCATGTTGACTTTGCCCTCAATTTGGTTTTCACACAGTGCCCAAAAGTGCATACAGCGCCCAACCCAGAAGTGTTTTCCCACACTCGCCGTCTCACCAATCTCTTTCACGCACAAAACCACGCGCGTTTAAATGATGCAAGACGGTCCTCCGCCAACACTCAATCAGCGTACAAAAAAAAAAAAAAAGATGCCGAAATGCATTGAAGCATGTATCCAAAACATTGCATTGAAACTCACGTCCGTGTATGAAACGTCGCACCAAGACCTGCAATGGTCCATATGCACGCAGCTCAATGACAACCACGGCTACTCGGTCGGCATCATGCAATTCACGACTGGTACTGGAAGCGCACAGCAAGTGATTTCAAGATTCGAAGAGTTGCTGGGTAAAAGCGGCAGTGGGAATCAAACAAATGTGTTTGCGAAATATTCAGACGCGTTGAAAAAATTGGAAGATGCGGTGCGTGCGAATGGCGGTGCGGCGCAAGGAGATACAACAGGTCTTCCTGGCTTTTGCGATGCTTGGGCGTTGGCTGCGAAGGATGCTCGATTTCGGGACGCGCAACTGTTTGTCACGAGCAAGATGTAGTTAAGTGTCATCAGCCTGCTTTGTATTCTTTCATCACACTCGCATATTTCAATATTTAAACAACAAAACAAACCGAATTACAGCTGGCAGCCAAGCCAAGAACTCTCAGACTCCTTTGCTCTTGTGCTCCCAGTCTCGCGTGCTCAGATATTCGATTCAAGCATCCAGCTCGGCCTTCAAGGGACAACCAGCCTCATGAAACAATTGCGCGATGCAGGAGCTACAACCGACCCAGAAACAGATTGGATCGAGAAGTTCCTTGAAACACGATACAACCACCTTATTGAAACAGGCGGTGCATATGCTCCTACTGTCACAAGAGTCAATTCGTACAAGCACATTGTCAAAGCAGGCAACTTTGAGTTTGACGATAATGCAGTTGAGGCCTTGGATAACGATGGACGGGCCATGACGGTTCTGTGTGATGCCGAAGTTGTCGAGGGGAAAATTGGCGAAATCACGGATGGAGACAAGCGAGGAGCAGGCAATGGTTCTCCTGGGAGCAAGCCGCGGAAGACGCCGACGCTTATTTTTGATTCGAGCAGTGCCGTTGTCTTGGTTTTTATATTTTTGCAAGTAGCCATATCTGTTTTGCTGCATTGAGTACTGTGATGACTCAATAATAATATAAAACTATCCAAACTTCTTACACGGCTGTACCATTGTAACGGCAGCATCCATGTTGTAGCATCGCATGAGAGAGCCTCCAAGCTATTAACACTGACGGTTCCGCAGGCGGAGACGGAAGAATGCAAGAGGGAAATCCATATATCTTTCGCAGGAGATGAGATTGATTGCGTCCGAAAGAGGGAAAGGGCGCCAGGGAAGAGACGTTGGGCATTTGAAGAAAAAACTGTCGCTGGCCCACAGAGAGCCGCCACGCAAACCGCAAACAAACAGGCTAGCTAAGAAGATTTCGTTTTATTCGAAAGCGATTCATTTGCTTCCATTTATCAAACTTTTCGAAACGTCGCGCGCAGCTCGTTGCATGTTTCTGACAAGACTCAAAGGCAAATCGGCGGGAAGAGCATCGGTTTTGAAGTAGTCTCGAACGCTGTGCGTGAAAGACGAGGCAGCTTTCGAAATATTGGGATTGACATACGGCGTGAACTGATGTGTGATGTGTCGTTTCGCGGTCAGTCATCTCACTTTCGTCCACCACTGCAGCGAAGAGACAGCTCATCGATGCGAATGATTGTTACCTGGCACCCAGAAAGATCCGGAATCATGTACTGCCGAAATCTGAAAGGCTCCAGCACATAGTTGCCTATGCGTTTGCGAAGCGACGCTGTCAGCATGAGGTCTTCAGACATGACCCTGCATACCTTTGGGTGTCCAGCGACCCATAGCGCCAGAGCCACGGCCCTTGTAGAAGTTCTTGTTTCCGAGTTTTGGGTTGAGGACACGGGCAGGCATTGAAAAGAGAAGAGATGACGGTAAATATTTATGTAAAAAGAAATGGGAAAAAAACATTTTTAAAAATATGGAACACACTGTGCGCATTGGCACTGCCGTCACATCCGTCTGTCTGCTGAGGATGAAAGAAGAGGCGTTAGCTGCCGTGGGCACGGAGGACGGATTCGTCGTCATCGTGTCGCTCAAGTCCCTGCGAGCGCTGTTCCGCATTGCTGTCAATGGAGACAAGTCGGGGTTCAGCACGGGCATTAACTCAATCGAGTTTCATACTCCACATCTCTACTGCCAGTCACGTGCTTTTGTTCTCGCAGTTTTTGACCTTGAGCAATGCTTGGTGGATCATCAAAACGGGCAGACTGTATTCGCGCCAGTGTCCACGCTGCCCATCAACTCTCTCAACTTCTGTCGGGTGCACATTGCGCCGCTCATCTCACTTGTTCATGCTTCTGCTGTCTCCACCACACCTTCCTCGATGGAAGTGGGAGACGCGATGCTCATGGCAACAACGGGCGTTTCGCAAGACTCGGACCAGGTAACCTGTCATCATATACACCAACCAAATTGTTAAATTGCTCTCGGCGCTCTTTTATTCGCAGCTGGACATCATTGATCTCAGATCGAAACGCTTCTACATCAAGGGTCTGACTCCAACAACTTCTGACAGCGAAGTTGTCGTACCTGCAAAAACTGGAATGATCATGTGCGTGAAGATGTTTCCCATCCCAGAGAGCATGCGATCTGGAGACCTGAACGAATTTTGCGTCAACGTGGGTTACGAATCTGGCGATGTCATCTGCTATCGTATTTTCGAAGCCAAACATGTCGAACAAAATACTTTCGATCAAGCCAAGGCCAGCGTATTATGGAGTGTCAAAGCTTCTAGTCAACCAGGTTTCCGTTCTTTCGATTCCTTTCCCATCGTCGCGTTGCAATATGTTATTGCCTGAGGGGGTTGAACTAAATCATTCCTTGATTAGTGACCTGCTTAGATATGTGTCCGAAATCAAAATACGCAGTGGCAGGAGCAGCAGATGAAAGTCTAATCCGAATCGCGATTGACCAGCAGGTATTGCAAAGTGCCCAGTCAATTCTAGCAACAACACTGACGGCCCGACATAATAAATAGTCCTCTAGCAAGCTTAAATCAGTCACTCTGCCGGCGGGATGCAAAGGAGCGTCAAGCATCCAGATTCGCAAAGATGGCCGGATAATGGCTGTGGCCTGCTGGGACTCGACGTGAGTCTACAACTGAGAAACGCGCATGTTTCGCTAACGGTGACATTTTACTCAGGATTCGAATGTTTAGCGCAAAGACCATGGCACCTCTTGGCATTCTCGGAGCAGATGTTCATCGACGAGGAATTGGATGCATTAGTTTCGTGACGCCGATAACGATCAATGGCGGTTTAAAGTCTACGGAGGATTCATCGATCGCTCAAAATCGGAATGATAACCCGATTCTCGTTTTAAACTCCTCTTCGAACCGTGAATCGACAGCGGTGGTTGGAAGCTTGAAGAAAAGCGATGGATATGGAATGCGAGGAAACGTCATGCCTGATAATATGATGGCGGTAGGAACGGAGGATGGCCGCTTAGTACTATGGACTGTCTATTGATAAACGGCGTGAGAATCTGTTGCCAAGCATCACGAAATTCGCGGGTGAATTTCATAAAAAGAAATGTAGATATTTATGGAAAAGTATATATTGTTGATTTCACACAAAATGTCCTGTTTTCTTGTCCCATAAAAATCGATTTTGCACAAATCCATGTTTGCGTTGAACTGCGTTGATCTGCCAGCTTGGCATTTGAAAACCAAGCTCACATTCTGTAATAAATTCATTTATCTCTTCACTGAACCCATGTTTGAGCAGCCAC